>JAODFW020131131.1:0-20307 GCA_027575235.2 Palythoa mutuki | reverse complement strand
TGATTTAAACCAAGTTCCGCTATAAAAATTAAAAAAAACTGAAAAATTTACAATAAAATTAATTACAAAACTTGCAAATTTTAGCGAAGGTCTGCAAAATTTGCAAAAATTACGAAAATGGAAAGGTTTTGTAAGGGTAAGGTTCTAGGACTACTTTTGGAGTAACACACCGTAAATTTAGTGTTTGGGTCAGGCATTGACTTAGTAGAAGTTTTGGGCAAGGTTCGACAAAGGTTAGGCGGGTTAGGGTAAAGTTTTAGGGCAGTTTTGGAGTAAAATTCCATAAAATTAGTTTATGAGAAATTTTTTGCTTATTATGCAGTTTTTGCAGAGCTTCGCTAAATTAAAATTTGCAATTTTTGTAATTTTTGCAGACTTAAGCTAAAATTTGCAGTTTTTGCTTTTTTGCAATTGCGTGCCGCCCTTATATTTCTGGATATTTCAGGTTTGGTTATGTGAATTTGTGTTACATTTCGTTATCTGATGTGATGTTGTTTTGTGTTTCGTCGCTACTTTAATTGTGCTACGTAACATTACGTTATATTATATCTGCGTTAGTTCTTGTATAGCCCTATATTATGTGCGTTATCATTACGTTAAATTTGGTTACGGTTATGTTATGTTACGGCAGTTACTTTATGTTATGTCATGTTATGGTCTGTTATGTTATGTTATGTTATGTTATGTTATATTGTGTTATGTTATGTTATGTCACGGCGTTATTTTATGTTCTGTTCTGTTGTGTTACGTTTTATTACTTAATGTTATGTTAAGGTCTGTTATGTTTTCAGTTATGTTGTGTTTTCACTGAGTTATGTTGTGTTTTGTCACACTACGTTAATTTACATTAGGTTAGGTTATATAAAATGTTTAAATGCACTGTTTCGTGGCGGAATCAACATTGAATTGATTTCGTGAATCTCGTGAGGAGAGCATTGATTACTTCCTGATTCCAATTTGGTAGACTTTCATCACAGTATGAAAATGAACGGTTTTTATTGTGACTGTTAAAATGAGGAATTTGGTGTTTGGGGCCCTTTTCCTTTGCCGCTTCCGTTCGGCAGCTCAGCTTTGGCCGATAAAATCACAAATGCTTGAAATAATTATGACAAAAACAGTCTTAAGTAAACTTGTGAATACCACGCGCGTGTTTAGTTACGACCACACAAGTGTTTTTATCAGAGAAAATATGAAACAGATATCTTGATGACAGACGTTGTGTTATGCCCTGTATAAACAAAAAGATAAATGAATGAATGTAATATAACCGCGACACTGAGTGGCCTGCGGTTACCGCAAATCTTGTAAGTGCTTCAAAACCTGACTGTTATATCTGAAGATTATTTTATTAGCTAACCACAACAGCACGAGTAAAACAATAAATTTGCTTTTAAACCAGTATAAACGTTCAGCTCTCTTTTGAAGAATTTGGATAACTCTTTATCAGGGAATTTGGAGTTTTCAGCAGATGATGCAGTCGAAATTTAATTTCTTTATTCAATTAATTGCAGATATTCGAGACACTGCGTAAATAAGTACACTTTGAAATATTGCGTAAGGGTATTGCTTGTGCTAATTATAGGAATCAGCGTTATCTATAATCAGAATATAAACCTTACATGTACAAACTGATAATTTTTTAGTTGGCAGACCAATTTGAGTAACATGTCTCTCGATGTAGGAGTTTAAAATTACCTGTAGCTATTGTTACGTTTGGTAATGTGGAAAATTTTAATTGATTTCATAACAAAATTGATTTCTTCATTAAAAAATATTGAAAACAAAATTTTAAAATCAGTATCAATATCTGCCTCGCACGAATAGTCACTGGACTCGCGGCTGTTTGTGTTAAGTGACACTTGCCAGTATCTAATATAATGTTTATTACACCACTGATTTATAAATACGTACACATGTATAATTTCAACTCCAGGGCGCCTGGAACTAATTTCGGAATTCGGCTGTTTTCAGATTTGTTCGCATTGTACATTTCAAACATAAATTATGAAAAAATGAATTTTTTCCTTTTCTAATTTATTGCATATTGGGTGACTCATTGCATGGCACAATTTGACGCGGAGGGCTGAGAACTAAACAAAAGCTGTCCCAAAAACAGTGTGGGGGAGGGGAGGAAGGAGAACGGAAGTTTGACATTTATGTAAAAAACAAAATTCTTCAGACAAAATAAAGATCTATTCTACAAGGTTAGAACAAGAAAATTTTTTATAAACTATTTTTTCTGTACCATAACTATTTAGTCAGCTTTTGTAGAAAAGTTTTGTGGTTATAGCCCCTCTCCCCCCTAGATTCATTTTTCGTTTTCTTTGTACGTATTATCACGCGCGTTCCAGTAGAGTTCACGTGCTACTCTTGAATAAGTTATATGATATGATTTATATATCGCCTTTCAATGCTGTATTTTCGATATAACTTGAATTCGACGTTTTGAGGTTGCAATCAACCCCAAAAAAGGCAAATGAAAATTTCGCAGCAACACCTTGCTGATTTACATGTTTTTCCCAGCTATCTGTTAAGTCTTTGCTGGCAAATGATTTATTCCGCGAACAGATCAATCAATTGAACTTGTCGCATCTTCGTCATCACGTGATTATGTTTAGATTCAGACTTCTGCCTTCTGGAAAGCGATTTGTTTTTGCAATCTTGAGATCTATTTTGAAAACATAAATATTTTTAAAAGTTTTGTTAACTAAATATTTGTAAAGCTTTTAAAAATATAAATATTTTTTAAACGTGTTATAAATTGTATTGATTTGTGGCATGCAGTAAAAAAAAGTTAATTGGTTAAAAGTAAAAGTTAACTGAACTGTTATTCCATTCGGTAAACTGAGCTTGCCCTCTTTTTCAGCACTGAATTTTTTTTGTAAACAGATGCAACACAATTACACGCTTTTTTAAAATAAGAACCAGTAAATTTTGCGGAGGTTCATTGTTCTTAATTTTTCGGCGATTTCAGCCTCAATTTGTTCTTAATTTCTTCTTATTTCTCTGAGTGGTTTTTAATGAAGCAAAAACAAAATAAAACGAGGCATTGGAAAATGAAACGTCTTGCATCACACGTGCATTGTATGGCTGAATGTAGCAGCGAACTAGCTTCGTTGTTTGTTGAGCAGTCTTTACAGTGAATCTTTTTGTGTTTTATACTATATCGCTAAGTTTTAGTCAATTTTCTTGCACAAAAACTTTCCCAGTTATTACGCCTCAGCTTGAGCTTGTTCTTAAATTGTTCTTAAAATTAAATTTTGGCAAATTTGAGCCTCGTTGTTCTTATAAAAGAAAGCGTGTATTCGTTTTTAAATTAAAGTTCCCATAGAACCTTGTCAGTCGGTATGCCTTTATTTTAAAACAACGTACGAAGTTGGATAATGTCATTGGTTATCGTTTCCGATTCTCAGTCTTTGACCCAGGATCGAGTTCTGGGCTTTGCACGAGGGTTGAGATTATCGCCTCTAAATCTGACTCCGTTGGAAATCTTTTCTCCGGGTACACCTGTTTTCGTTGGTCTGCAATGACTGAATTAGACTACACGCGTTATTTTTTATAAGAACCAGTAAATTTTGCTGAGCCTCATTGTTCTTAATTTTTCGGCGATTTCAGCCTCAATTTGTGCGGTTCTTTGAAGAAAAAACAAAATAAAAGAGAGTATTGGAAAATGAAACGCCTTGCGCCACAAATGTATTGTACCGTTGAATTTAGAGGCGAACTACCTTCATTGTTTGTTGAGCAGTCGTAACAGTGAATCTTTTTATGTTTTATGCTGTATAACTAAGACTAAGTTTTAGTCAATTTTCTACCACAAAAACTTTATTAGTTATCAAGCCTCAGCCTGAGCTTGTTCTTAAATTGTTCTTAAATTTTGGCGAATTTGAGCCTCGTTGTTCTTATGAAGTTGTTCTTATAAAAAAAGCGTGTATGAAAATTCCCCAAAGCCAAGCTAAGGAGTTGTGACAATTCTCGAATGGAACTCCATGATAAAACTTTGACCCAATACTAACAACTATGCTTAAGAACATTCAAGGCTGATAACTTTAAACTATCAAGTATCTATAAGTTAAGTACGTTCAGCATCAGCCCAAAAATTAGACGTTCTTATAACAAAAATGTACGCAGGGTAAGTTAAGAAAAGAAATGTTCTGTGACAAACTGTTCAACTATAAAAAGATTAATTTTCTATTCACTGAGAAAACAATTATCAGTTTTCATAGCATTCCATACATGTTCGCAAATGATATTGTTGTGAGTTGCTAACTAATTGCTTTACGCCCTGTGGCTTGTATACAGATTGTATCACGTTTTCAAATTAACCTTCAAGAAAGGTCAATATTTGTCTATAGTAACTGACTAGCCTTCTGCCAATGTTTTGGATTTTAATGTTTTCTAAACAAGGCCCGGTTTGTTTCCCTTCCCTATAAAGGACAAATCGGAAGTGTCAAGAAAGGAATATATGGACAAAAATCTTCCCCCAACATAAACAAGCACGCTACGTTTTCAATATTAGTCTCGCGCTATTAATTCGTCTGAGCGTTGCGTGCGCTCTGGTAGTCACTCAAAGAATGAAATACTCGTACAATAGCACTTACAGTAATGACAGCTCACGTTTTTGATGTATCTAAAAGAACCATTATGCGCTCAAGCTATTTCAGCGACTGCTTCTTGTGTAAAAAATCGAAAAATGTACATTTCCTTAAAATAACTGATGACAGAAATATCAAGTTATTGTTCCAAAACTGAGACTAGTTTCGTTTTAGGCAGTTTCTGACCGCGCGCGGCACGACACGCGAACCAAACCTCACGCGAGGAACTTGGGGATGTAATCCGGCTTCAAATCACTGCAAATGTAGGGTGTTAGGAAGGTACGCCGTGAGGGAGACTAAGTTTCATTTACACCACTGGCGTAAAACATTTTATCCATTATCTATTTGTTTTAAAATCAATGTTTATCTTTTGTCCCGGATCTTTGAATCGTCGTAAGCCCGCATGCAAAAATGTTTGTCATTGATTAAATAAACAAATCAATAGAATAATTTTTCAGTAACTTTTAGGAAAATTATGGAAAGCTTCAGTTTTGTGCAAGCTTATAACCAACAAAGTATGTTGGCAGTCGGTTAGTTCCGCTCACGGTCAGGTGAATCCGCACTAGAATATTAACTCTTTCTCACTCCATGATCGGAGTGGGAGAGTGTTTGCGGTTGTGAGGTCAGTATTGGTTGATAACGATAACATGCTCATTCTCGCGGATATAATCTACAGACCGCCACAACTTTTTAGGCACACTCAGCGAATACTTAGCTAAAGCAGATTGCAAAACCTCAGCCCCTTGAGAAATAACTGTAAAAATTTATAACGCGTTTCCTTTAATTTTTAACACCGCTACGGGCCTTTTAGGAGCTCTAGCCTTAACTTAAATATAGCGAAAAATTAGAAACATACCAAGGCCTATTACAAATATTTTTCCGACCAAGTCTAAACAAAACGGAAAAGTGGCACGTACCAATGCACTATTTATAAACTTGGACGCAAAACGCCATTGGAATGCAACAGTCGAATGCTTCCCACACGGACTCTTAAACAGTCTTAACTGGTTAGTAATTGATTGTGGCATATTAGAGTTAGCCCTCCAGCTGGTTCTTCGACTGAACGTGACTGTGTTCAGAAATATGACGGAATGAATAAGCCTTCGAGCGGGACAATAACATCAGGAAGAAAACTAAAATTAAAACATTGGAAGATTTGCATTGTTCATTTAAGTAGATAACTCTGCGGCAAACCACAAGGATTAACAGTCATAAAGACTAGATTGTGTAAAGCAAGTCCGGGAATCATGGTTACCTACCACATAAACAATCTGTCAGCAAATCAACATTGGTTTTAAAGATTTTTAGAATTGCGCACATAGGATAACATTCCTATTAAAACTCAAACAATTACGTATTTTGTATCGCCTCCAGGGTGTTTTTTTAAAACCCGGGTATGATAGAGTGTTCCTTTTTAGTACAACTAAACCATTTGTACATATACTTACAGATAAATAAACAACAAGATTTGGACAAAACTTGAAAATGCAACAAGCTAACTAACCCACAACTGATAAACAAATCAGAAAGCGTATCATGAAATTCTTAGTGATTAAAACATACGAGCCGCGTCATGAAGGTCGACCGTTTCCTCTTTGCCCCCAAGAGAGTTAGATTCCGTATGACTCCCCGTGCTGTTGTTTTTTGGCGGTACGAGCGAGCACAACTTTGTAAAAAGTTGGCGTTGCTCTATTAAAATACACCTCTTAAATCATCAGCAGAGTTCGCTTTTTCAAATACTTTAATACAAAGTCGGCACACACACTGGTAGTGTTAGTAATATCTGGTCAGAAGATAACAAAGTGGCTTTCCAAGCTCGGGACCGGCGTACATGTTGTCAGAGGATTAGAATACAAAGGCTTTTTCTGTACGTTTTTGCCACTCAATCGTCTGCGTTGTAAGCCACTCTACTCCTCTGTAGGACGAGTGGCTGAGTAGAACTATGACCTGCCCCCAGATACATCACAGTTGGCCAGACAGCTGAAAACTTTCCGGTATTTAAGCTTGTTTACAACTTAGCTCTAAGAATGCCGAATGAAACATGCAAACGATCAAGTTTTAGAGACGCTCATATTACCTGACAACTAATTCTTGGAGAAAACAAAATTTTGTTTATAAATGTTGCAGTCACAAGTAAGCCAAACGGGTGGTTAGATCAACTCGTGTCTTCTCCAACTTTCGTCAATCTTTATTAAATCTAACCACTTGTTACAAAAAATTAAAATAGACATAAAAATTTGTAAGAATTTCACCCAGATAGCCCAAGAAATGCTTTCTTCCTGATTCATGCCAATTAGTTTATAACCCACCAGACAAACCGCGAAATCCGACGCAGTCTTTGCCACAAGGCGGACTTTCAGGAAGTAAGATTACTCCCTTTTCTCAACTAAATCTCATCGCATAAACTGACCACTGTCACAACCACGCAATCAACAATTTGTTTGATGAATTAAAACTTTTTTTGGCAAGTTCATGTACCATTTACTCGAGTTTTCTAATTAAAACATTCTTCCCTTCGAAACATAACAACGCACCAGCTGACGCTCGGTTCGGATTTAGTTTCATTTTGAATGAAAAAACGCTAAAAAAAAATCACGGAAGTAACAGCTAGACAAGTATTTTGTCTTCAATTCAACACTGTTGACAGCTCTAAAATGTCACAATTCTCCGTTAAACGAACTCTGTCTTTTCTTGACCCAACACTTATTCCCCTCCGTCCCCACCCCCATTATAAAATGACCATGTTCTAATTTCTAGCGCGTGACTAATTAGTCATGCGTGAATGAGTAAATACCTATCGAATTCAAATGGCAGATAAATTTCAGTGAAAAGTTGATTCCTTTACCAAAAATACTACACCGAATTGACATTATAAGCGCCACACTTTTTAGTAAGATTACAACAGCGAAAGAAGCAGTCGAAACAAAGACGAAATGAATCGCCAACTGGCGTGGAACGGACAGATAAAAATCCAATGGAGCACGCCAGCAATATTTCTCGCTCACGTGACTCAGCTTTTCGATTCCATTCTAGGAGGCTTAAATCATGCAAGAATGAATCCACAACGCAACAAAATTGTATTGTACAAATAAAACAGCTGCTAAATGGTTCTCCCGTAGCTTAAACATAATGGATCTGGGTAAAGCTGCTAATGTTTTGAAATTCCAAAAACAATCAAAATTCTGTTGCCTTTGTTCAAAACAATAGATGCTGTTCATAGGATCCCAAAGAGGCGAAAGAGAATGCATATATTCATGCTGGCTGGCTTTCAAGTAATTTACATATGAAATATTATTGAACTTCAGGCTTTATAAGCACATGGCAGCAAAATGGGAGTCAAGCAATGTTACCAGAAACAAACAGTCAAAGATCTTTTGTTCTAAAAGGTTACCAGTAATGTAAAAATCAAGGGGCATGTATGACAAATCTTTAGACAAGCCCAACCTCACTCAAAATTGTGCTCTCATGCTTAACTTACAACTGCCAAGATTACTATATGAAACCAAAAGACACACAGCTAACAGAAACAATTTTTCTTTCATCCATAAATATAGAATGGTGATATTGGCTATACAATTTTGCGGTAATGAAAATCAAATTTTTCAATATTCTTCTGAAAACCTTTTCACTACTTGAGTACCAATTTAAAACTATATACATCAACCTAACATACCCTTCTGGCATTAACAAGCAACACTAAATTTCCAAATTAATGTTGAAAAAAGTTACTTTGAAATACTAGCATGTTTCACATTCTAAATTGTAACAGCATTCTTACTGCAGTACTGTTCAAAACTTATGGAAATTTGAAAACTCCTGATGGTTAGTTATATCGCAATGCTTTAACACTATGCAATAGTACTATGTAGTAATACTAAACATTATGTAACAAAGTTACTCGCTATGTAATAATATTATAGTGAAGGCTTTACCCGATAATAAATGTTTATGCCAATTCTAAAACAACTTTCTTTTGGGTTGAGAAAAAAAATGCATGCATAGCATATGGTACAGTGTGTGGCTTTGCCCTCTGAATCACATGCCTGTCATTTGAGTTTTAATACTTTCTGCAACGCTTCAAAAGGTCTAAAATAGAAATTTATCACACCAAAGTGCAACAATTCAGGAATGACAATTCCTTATATAAAAAATAGCATAGAACTGTGCATACCTGCTAGCCAATAATCTAAATTTAAATTTTGTGGTTTTTCCAACAGGCTAAATGCTTTGCATAAACTCTGCCAAACTGCAAATTTTGCGATGAAAAATAATAACCAGAAGGGTTAGAGAACTTTTGCTCATTTAGCTTTAAAATAAATGATAAGTAATATATATAATAAAACTAAATGTATAAACTGACATAAAGCCATTTTAAATGTGAATTTAGTTTTCGAATTCTGAATACTGAACGTGTCAATATTGCCAAAACTACCAATACAGTATAATATGATCAAAATAAATTACATTCACCGAAGAAGAGTGCCTGACAGAGTATTATTTGAGAGCACCTAATATTGTATATGTGTATATATATATGTCATATGGCGCTTATCAGAGTCCTTATGCAAAAGCGAGGGACAGATATTTTAATTTTAGTGCTGAGACGTAAATGTGTGTATATATATTTTTTGAAGTATTCAATTCAATCCTTCTCATAAGCTTGGTAAAAGGATAACAACTTCTACTCAAAGCCATTAAAATCTCTTTCTGTGCTGTTCTTTCCTGTTTGTCAAGTCATCTTATTAAAAAACTCAACAGAGTGGATACATGTGTAAAGCACAATTGACTTGTATATTCAGTCTTTTGTCTTTTAACACCAAGTTATTCATTCACATGCAGATTTAAAAAAACTTTCAGGAATGAAATAACTAGTGCCTGATCGAGAACAACTTCCATTTTTGATTTGATATGTTTCTCTCCTTCAACTCGGTGCTTGGGATTTTTCTTCCAGTTACTGTTGCAATCTCAAGCTTCACATCTTCGCTTGGAGTGAAAACCTTTGATTTTGTGCAGCCAATTTCCCTACCAAATTGGGGCTAGGCATTGGTCTAACGAAGTTTTTAAAACGATCCACAAGTACAACTTCGATAAATTTAGTATAATCGCATGTCTCCGACTGAAACCGGTGTGTTTACCGACTGTGCCGCAATAATCTGATCTAAATTCAAGCAATCGAACCCTCCATCGCCCATTTCACTTTGAATAATACTCTGCACATCACAGTCGAAGTCCAAGTCCTCTGCAATTCCAAATCCCTCTAAATCGCTCGGGAAAGGGTATCTACCTTGAGTAAGTTCGATATTTTGATTGGCAAATCGAGCATAGCCGTTCATGGTGATCGGTGTTTGTTGATGTTGCAGGGTTGTAGATTGCATGGCTGGGTTACTGTTGATTATAATCGCGGGATTCCCCCCATTTATTCCTGGAAAGTAAGTTTCGTTGTAAGCAACACTTTGATTCATAGTGTTGGGTGTATGATTTAGTGACATATTTTGGCTAAAGTTCTGCCCTTGATTGCCATAAACTGCCGGTTGCTGTTGAACCTCCATTTCCTGCTCGCGAGTGAAATGCAGCAAGTTTTGCTGCGCCTCTGTGGGTTGTTGCTGTTGCAGATCTGGGAATCCGTTCTGATTTTGAAAGCTCACTTGCTGTTGAGGCACATTATTGTATCCTGTGGATCCGGGATTCATCGGAGAAAAGATTCCATGAGTTTGTTGACCATGATGGTTTGGAGTTGTCAAGAACCCGCTGCTGTCATATCCAGTATCGTAGCCACTCATCGAAGCGGCTGGCGAATGCATTTCATTTATCGGGCTGGCATCGCTCATCATAGAAACTGGTGATCGGCTCGGTTTTATGACAGGCGACTCAACAAACATTCGTTCTTCTAGTGTCTTGATAAGTTCATCGGTGGCTTGATTTGATGTACTCGAGGTCGCCATGTTGCCCCCACAAGGAGACATGCCATGACTATCGTCATCAAGTTGGTCGTCCAATTCATCTTGGTCATGAATTGGTGACAATCGGCCGTGAATGCTGCTGTTAGCTGAAGCATTGGAAGAAGTCCTAGGTCTACCAAAGCTGTCACTAAAATGTTCAGGAAGCAACGACTCCATGCTGTTGTTTGTGGGTGAAACATTACCTGGCGAGGAAGAACGATTAATTCCCCGCGAACCATTCTTCCCCACTACACTCGGACTCACCGGCCGCTCTCCGATTTCTTTAATCTTTTCTTTTTTCCTTCCTCGTTTTCTGCCATCAGATTTCGGCGCTGAGTCAAGCGATCCTGAACGTGGTCTTCGAGTGGTGCCTTTCCCTGGTTTTGCTTCAGGATTTAGCATCCACCACGAGCTCTTTCCATTTCCTTCGTTTTGTACTCGCATAAACTTACTGTGCAACGACAAGTTGTGGCGAATCGAATTCTGGAAAAACAACCATACAGAGAGTTAGACAACTCTCCCAGTAAAATAGTTATCAATTCTAAGTCGAAATAGTACAAAAGTCAAAGTGCTCGAATAAAAATTGCTTGTCAGTGCAAAGAAGAACACGATTGCATACAAACCTTCCAACCGGCCGAACTATTGCTATCTCCCTTATCTTTAAAATACGGAATAGTTTGCACCATCCATTCGTAGATTTCAGCCAGTGTCAGTCTTTTCTCTGGCGAACTTTGAATGGCTTGTGTTATAAGATCAGCATAAGAAAGATTCCCCCACGCATTTTTTCTTGAGCTCTTTTTCGGGCCATCGTTTAACAGTGTTTTTGCTAAGTTAGTTGGCGAATATTGTTCAGGAAGTTCAGCTGATTTGACGGGTTCAGTTGGGAGCGACGGAGGTTCGGGGAGCGGCCAAGTATTTGAACGTGGTCGATCTCTCCTGTCCTCTGGAAGTTCGTGTTCTTCCATCGTCCAACTTAAGCCAATTGAAAATTAAGCGAGAATGGGGCACTGCCGTAACAATTAACTTCCACACAAACTAGCCTTGCTTTCCCTACGGTACGCGAATGTATTATTTCTTAAAACACGCCGCGGGTACTCAGGTTGAAAATATGGCTTCGTGACGTACTTGTTGTCATAGCTCCCATCTTCGCCCTGCCTATTGGCTTACATAAAATAATATACGACACATAAACCCGCCCACAATTCCTAGCCAATCAGTACAAGGGTAACCACATGGCCAGCCAATAATCAATTCGCAAATGGTCACAAAGATAAGGTGTGAAATGGACGAGACATTAAACATGAACTATTCGTGGGCCAATAAGAATCTCTAAATGCATGCACTTTGCATTTTATTAGATATCGCCCACGCGATCATTGAAATGTATTGTACAATAATCTCGCGATTCGCTTGTACCGCACTCTGAACAAACGACACCAATCCATTTCTAGATATTCTCGCGATCACGCGAACTTCTGTTAAGTGATCAGACATTTAACTTTGAGATAATAACTTCGCCCGACAACCTGACAACACTTCCTCTACCAAACTAACCGAAATAAAAAAACCTTTTTTCATCCCCCGCTTGAGATCATCAAGAAAAAAAGATGAAAAACTTTTTTAACATGACGTTTATTTCCAATAGACGTCATAGGGTATATCGTTCGTACTTTAATACATCGAACGCTTCCGCTGCTGTCAAAAGATTTCTACGTCAACGATTTGATCATTTGAAAGCGGAAAGCAGTTGATATTTTGATCACACTATCGAGAGGTTCTCTTCAAAAGCACTACTTACGGAGATTGTAAAATCTCGCAATCCTTTAGTATTTTCTATTTGGTAATACTTGGAACTGATCATTTTGAATATAATTCATTAATTGCATGTTAAGAAAAAGAATGTTTCAACGGAGCTTAGCGTGTTTGAGTCAAATTGAGTGAAAATATAATCGTGAGTTTGAATCTTCCATGACATTGACAATGTGTTTAGTGAACACAAGAAATTTATCAACCTTTTTAAACTGTAGTTCATTAAATGAGTAAAGACTATAATTTGTTGTCGAAGAATTACAGTGATTGTCGTTATCTACACTGGACTAAGGGTAAAAACTCTTTTAGGTTTATTGAGTGAAAACGGTTGCCATATAAAGTCACTAAAATACAAAAAATTACAATTACTTGCAATTTTGTGTCTCAGAAGAAGTTGCTGCGTGATTTATCTGAAACTTGATGAATAACTCACTCGTAAAAGAATCCACAAAGCAACAAGCGATGACGAGGTGGTGTCACTTTATATCAAGAATGCCACTGATTTACTATAACTCTCGTTAAAAATTTGTATTTGAATTTTTTTTCAATATTTTAAAAATATATTTCTATTCCTACGCTAAATAAATGTAATTGTGCGGCAATTTTTAAGTGTTCTTTTAGGTAATTTTTTTCTTTTGTTTCTATTCGGAAAATATTCATGACGACTGAACTGACAAGCGACATGATGTGACTCGTGTGGTTGTCAAATCTAATTTCCCCAGGGGTTTTCCCTTACATCATCAAGAACACAATAAAAGCCATAATACAATTATAAAAACATTCCTAACAGGCGGGCAATGACTTTCTACAGCTAGCTCATTTAACGAAAGTTTTGTTGTGAATGGAGTAGAACAGTCTTCATATCCCCGGGTTGTTTTACTCTATTTAAGCTACTTTATTTACAACTTAATTTCCATTTATGGATATGTTTTTGAGTGATATTTATTTAGTTTTACCATAATCGGTCAATTTTTTCAGGAGTTATTTCATTAGTCAATTACTCTAGAAAAATCAGGTTGGTGAAGAAGAGAGCGGTTAGTCTTACGGGTGTTATAGAGCAGTATATGTCCGAGAGCGGACAGATACTACCCGGGATGCGTTCGTCATTGACATTTATAGCTTAATAAAATATGTTGTCATTCTTTTGATCAGATGTTTTCCGTTATGCAAGGATTAAGAATGAACACTGGTACCTGTACCGATAATCCCACTATTCAAATACGCCGAGTTGATTTAATTGCGTTTTATTTTTTGCTTGTAACACACCGACGGCGACGGAAATCTTTAGACTTAAAACCAGCTAGAAATCCCTGGCAAATAAAGGGGCGTTTCGTGGCAAATAATAAATTGATCAAGGGTTTTAAATAGTTTAATAGTTTCTAGAAAGGAAGAAAAGCGAAGTGACTTTTTCGTGTACTTTCTACAGAACGAATAAATCACTCCATTAGTGGTCACCCGCAGTATAGCAAAACGTTCAACTTTTTGGTTTATAAGAAGCGTTTTTTTAACGATATAAAAGCCTTTGTCTTGTAATTAATAGAGTGTATACACGTTTTTTACAAGAACAACTTTAAAGATTCAAATAGGCTCAAATTGGCCACAGCTTAAAAAAGGTTATAGGCAGAGGTTCGACAATTACGAAATGCTTTGAGTTAGAAACTTGTGCGGTTTAACTTAGCAATACATGCAAGTAAAAATCTCTAAAAGACTGGCAATGTTTCTCATTTCTAATTCTTTTGAAGTCATTGTATGATAATTTGATTTGTGTAGCACTGAAAATACTTACTGACATTTCGAGTCATGGCGTTGCAGGTTTTGTGCACGAGGAAGGAGCTAGGCAGTATAGTACAGCCGTAGGGATGCTCTGACAATCCAATTTAACAGAAGGAACAAAGAAAAGTGAAAAATAAATACATTTTGCATTCAAACATTAATGCATATATTGTTAAAGTCCTCATTACATAATGAGTCGGCTTCAAGTATTCTTGTAGAAAATGAAATATGAAAAAAAAACTTAAGAACAATAATTGTAGTCGCCAAAAAGTTGAGAGCAATGACCTTGGCCAAATTTAGTGCACCTTATAAAAGTATGTAGAGTAAAAAAAATGCTTGGAAAGAAAGAAAATTAAAAGTTTCTTCCTTTGGTTTTGTCAATTGTTACTGGTTAAGCGACGAATAAGTTTACTTAACACGGATTTAGTAAATTTTAAAAATAAAAAAATCAGCCTTTAATTTTAAAAGTAACAATACTCATTGCTAACTCTAAATCATCGGATAAGGTAGAAGCGCTATTGAAAATTTCAACTGAAATATTATCAAAATATGGCGACAAAAATATAGTAAATAAAATATAGACTCCTTCGGTTAGCAATATATTAAATTAGTATATTTCACTCTTCCTTCCTTTAACTTTCTATTCCCACGCTAACTGAAAAGAGCTGTCATAGTTTGGCGTCGGCACAAGACGTCAGTATCTTATATACTTAACCTAAATTGCTTTTCACTTAAAAACTTTTTAAACTTTACGGAAGTTGGTCGGAGATGGTACTTTTATCGTTTGAAGAATGTGGAAGTAATAAGGTTTTCGGTTCGATCAGAAGCTATCCAGCCGTGTCTATTCAAAGAAAGACTATCTCTCGCAGGTTGATCTGTTTTGTAAAACAAGTGATTGTGTCGCGGTGGCATCATGGACAAATTAACACTTTTTTTTTCTTCTTATTTTAAGGGCAAGAGTAAATTGTTAGGGCTTTATGGACACATCAAGATTTTATAGATTTAGCATGCGCTGACTCAACCGGTTCTTTCAGTGACATTCCATTGCATTATGGCAAGACAAGTGAATTTGCTAGTCATCTAATTGCTTGTTATCTGCGTATAATTATGTAAAATAACAAATTTCCAGATGTCATTCCTAATGGTGATTATCAAGCGATATTGGACCGAAAGCACGGGTTGAAACTGGTCCCTATGGGTTTTTCCTAAACACGGCTTGAATAGAATACCTGTCACAGGAAATCAGTGCATCCTGGAATATTCATAAGTAGCTTTAGTAACACCAGTTGAGTTCACGTGGAAGATCAACCGTTCCTAGTCAAACTTTCATGCATGCCATTATGCCATTTCAACATCTACCCCCGATAACCGCTAATGATATTTTAATGACGATAGCCAAATGGCAAATATCGCACCTGAAATATGTGAGGTAATTTATTTTCCGTTAATAAGGATAGCAATCGTTTTTGATCTTTGTTCTTTCAGTTACCTCTTCGTAACGTTATTTACAAACACTTCGGAGAAAAGAAATTTTAAAGACATGATAGAAACGGCAAGGTTATGACGAAATCATAGCACGTACAATGATGTAATCAGTTGATGAGGTAAAACACATCGCAGGGTCTAGTTTGTCTAAACCCTCGTTTATTTAAAAGCACGATGCTGTTTTCATGAAAGAAAAAAAAACACTCAGCAGTCGCTGACTCTTAAAACATGCAAATCGCTAAAGATTACAGACTGAGCCCCTCGTTTTAGTTTTTACTTAATAAACTCTTCCAGAAACGGCATATCTTGCATCAGCCAGTGTAGCAATCGTAAACCTACTAAATCAATGGCGGCAACATTCTAACAATTTATTAATTAGATGATTTTTCTGTTTAAAACAAAAAAAATTCGGATTTTTTTTTCTGTCCGATCAACCGTATCGTTTTGATACTAAGTCGGGACCTGCACGTGGGTCATTTGCGCGCATATTCATAAGCTGATCCACAAC
The DNA here is from genome assembly GCA_027575235.2 of Palythoa mutuki. NCBI lineage: Eukaryota > Metazoa > Cnidaria > Anthozoa > Zoantharia > Sphenopidae > Palythoa > Palythoa mutuki. Next base: position 4,201 of record JAODFW020131131.1, on the reverse strand, counting down.
ATTTCCTCAGTTTCACTGAGCAACCAAACTTTCCAATATCAAACAGGGCTATAAAACTATCAGTTTTATCCCTGTAGTGCGCCAGCAAAGTTGAGAGCAATTATTTCAGCAGCAATGTTTTTATTTTCATAGTGAGTGCCTTTATGGCGAGTTGTCCTCTTTGGCGCCAATATCACGACAACAGCATGTATTAGTTTAGGTGTTTAGAGAGCCTTTGTCAATAAAAAAAGTAGTTAATGGCAAGTTAATTACACATCTGAGGGGCCGCATTACTCTAAACAGGCTGTGAGTATGGATCACTATCACAAGAATACACTGGAAAATATCTCAAAGGAGGTACATTTTCCCGGTCGAACTGAACATCAGTTTTGTCTCGAACCTTCCACTAATTATCCCTTTCTAAGCAATGCATGCATGGTGTTGGAACTAAACATTTAGCAAGCTAGGCAAGTCAATAATGGGAATTGAAGCCAAGTTCCATGTACTTAGAGTTAGGCAAGCCCTTAAAGGCCTTATAGCAAAATTTTTAGATACTTCTTTTTTCCGAGACGGTCAAAATCGTAATGGAGATAAAATCGTAATGAAATTGTTGTTTGTCTGTGCTTTGAGACGACACAGAGCAAAAAGAGGGTGGAGCAACTTTACGTGAGTCCGGTTTCAGTGAGTTCTTCTTTTTTAACAGCATAACTAGTTACTAGCTATGCAAAGACTAACAAAACCGAGACGGTTTGCAATTATGTAGTGGGTATGATTAATTTAATAAGTAACCGATGAAAGCCGGCATGGGTTTTTTTCTAGCAGAATCAGTGTTGTTCCGAAAATAGAACGTTACTACAGTTTTCAAAGACAAGGACTTCTTCTTATTTTGGAAAACCTAAGATGCTAAAATTGAAAGTGGCGTAGAGTGGCCGACTGAAAATGATCTATACTGTGCACATTGTATTGAGAATTAAATCTGCAGTCGGCGCACTCCGTAGATACTTTATTAGCTAAATTATGAAGCCCAAACGGCAGAAGCGTCTAATGTACTTTTAAAAAAAATAATTATTCTTCCTTGTGGGAGATTTTAAGAACAGTACTGAGTGGTTAAGATGAACGTTATTGTCTCGGTTTTTTAAAATGTTCCAATTTTTAACCATGCACTAAGCTAGCAGCTGCACGGAGGTTTTGCACTGATTATGCAGTCGGTATACATACCTTATAGGAAATTAACGATGTACTTTATTAACACCTCATAGCCCCACCATCAACCCCTTGGAGTCACGGCTGAAACTTATAGTTATAAGAATATAGTTGAAAATGTCTTTCGACTGTTCTTCGTAAATGCCAGGATCCGAGGTGTGTTCCATCTCTGAATACATTCACTTAGAAACAACAATGACTGAAAATGCTTTTTTTCTTCTTTACGCCCGGGTCAAACGTCGAATTCGAACTTCACAAGTCGAAATTAATGTAAATGAGTTAGAACAATAGAATTTGCTCTTTAGCAATACGTTCGGCACATGTGAAGTTTAACATTTGGCCCGGGCCTCGGCTAAGAGATGTATGTTTTCAGATGTTTGTATTGTAGCAAAAACAACAACAAGAAGTTATTTTTCCACATTGAAAACCTTAAGCTATGCGCACATTGTTTATTCGAAAATTTCGCGTTCATTTAATGTATATAAACGTAACTTTCGGAAAAGTCGCGTTAATTTTGTGTAACGTAAATTTTCTTCGCGTTGTCAACGTGTATCGTTAATTTCCTATAATAAGGTGATTTAAAAAACAAGTCTTTAAAAATACACACTGAGCTAACACATGTGTACGTAAGCCGGATGTGCATGCCGACGTATATATGGGCTTCTTTTGTTTCCAGTGGCAGTTTTTTATTTTATTTTTTTTTATTTTAGTTTTTTTTTCCATTTTAATAAAATAATGTCCCGTATCTAACCAAGTTTCACAAGCAAATTTCTTAAATTTCTGGTTTATTTGTACAAAAAGATAGGATGACTATTATAACACGGAAACCATTAATTTCATTTTTTTCCTTTCTTAAATTACGTGTTGGTTTTTGAGTCTAAGCTACGGAAGAAAGAGCAAGATTTGGTGAAAAGGTAGATGATGACGATGGATAAACGTTTTGCTCTGTCATAAGTCATAAGAACGGTTAAGAATTCTTTAAATTCAGCGAAGCATCGACTTTTTCTACTTGTTTACACTAGCTACAGCAGTGTTGTTCCAAAAAATAGAATGGCAAGGACTATTCTTATTTCTAAACTGCTAAATTTGGCAGCGGTGACCGATTTCAAAGGACACCGCACAGTACATCTTATATTTGGCTTCCTCTTCAACGCCTTTTCTTTTGTTCTTAGTTTCATGACAACACGTCATTACTTATAAATTATGATTACATCGAATGGCTTTTTAAGTAAAGCATTGAAGGTAGGAGAAAAAATTATTGGCCCGGTTTCTCGTCTCGAGAGCTTGTTGGTTTAAACCAAGTGTTTGTTGTTTTGGTTAAACTGTGGGTTTAATTCCCCTCGGGTTAAATAAGTATAAATGAGCTAGCGGTTGGTTTGTAAGGTGAAAATTAACCGCGCAATGACGGGTTTGGCCTGGACGGGTTGTTGATTTCTCGGTGTAATTCACAATGGCATGCACGCTCCAGTAAACTTCAATGCATGGCTGTGCCGATTGGAAACAACACCGATAACAGCAACAAATATATAAAAAGTTTTTAGAAAAACTGAAGTTTTGAAATCAGCCATTCTATCATTTGGAAGTGAACAGTTATAACAAATGATGGAATGACTGACTTATAGAGTTTCCCAGCTAGCTGAATCAGTGAACTACCAAAAAATTGAACTAGGGCCGAGGTTATACATGTGGTCTTTTAGGGTGCGTGCATTCGTTTGCGACTCTTCCAGAATCCAAGTTGTACTGTGCGGTGTCCTTTGAATCCAGAATATAAGATTTGGCATAATCGAGAAGGTTTGGATTTCCATTTTCCAAACATAAAGTTCTTGAAAGTAAACCACATATTCGGAGACGCATGCACACAGTCTTTTGCGTTTTAGTTTAGCCGAATTTTTTTTAAACAGATTCTGCAAAAAACACAACAACAAACACGGCGTCATGTTAAATCCGAGTACACGCTTTTTTATGAGAACAACTTTATAAGAACAACGAGGCTCAAATTTGCCAAAATTTAAGAACAATTTAAGAACAAGCTCAGGCAGAGGCTTGATAACTAGGAAAGTTTTTGTGGTAGAAAATTGACTAAAACTTAACGATACAGCATAAAACATATAAAAAGATTCACTGTAAAGACTGCTCAACATGTTTCGCAAGGCGTTTCATTTTCCAATACCTTGACCTTATTTTATTTTGTTTTTTCTTCAATAAAAACTGCTCACAGAAATAAGAACAAATTAAGAAAAAAATTGATGCTGAAATCACCAAAAAATTTAAGAACAATGAGCCTCGCTAGCTCGCAAAATTTACTAGTTCTTTTAAAAAAAGCGTATGTCCCGGTTTATCATCAGAGCGCACTAATTTTTCCCAGCGGATTGACTTTTTATTTTTTGAATCACAGAAATATATGACAAAACAAGGAGAAATTTTATCGCAAAACAAATGAGTAACTGTATTCTAACTGTGCCTGAATGTCACGTGGCACCGTGACCACGCGGTGACCCTGTGTGTCGAGGTTATTGTTTGCAATTGATATGGTAAAACGCACCGATCAATTTTGCCTCTTTTTGTCCTGGGCTGTTGTAAAAGCAGGTTGGTCCTCTGCACTGACCGAGGCTTAGTCTCGACGGCTTTGCCGAGATCAGGGCAGAGGCCAACAAGACAGCAAATAAAATCTGTGATATTCCCCCGTCACATTAAGATAAACTGAACACCTTGGGCATTGTTTCTAGTTTTCATAGAATTTGTCGCTTGATATTTATCATAGACCTATAAACCGATATATCATTGGAAAGCTTATGAAATTTTCTAAATGAATATCCAAATTATATGGATAAAATCGTTATCATAAGGACGAACGGAGGCTCTACTTTTGTTCCAATTTTTGTCTTTATGAAGTCAACAGTAGCTAAGATCTTAACTTCCACTAGTGTTTGTCATCTTTTTAACCGCGTCAAAGTGTGCCCATCAAAACCGTGTCGGCGACTTTTGTTATGAAATCGGATCATTTTTTATATTTGTTTCT
>JAODFW020130116.1:0-12715 GCA_027575235.2 Palythoa mutuki | reverse complement strand
ATATAATAAACATCTTATTAACCTAGTTTGCTCGTTCCGTACCGTAATTTACTTGCCCTCGTTTTTTCATGGACCTCAAGCTGTGCTCTCGGGCCATAAGAAAAACTCGGGCACGTAGATTACGGTACGGAACAAGCAAACTAGGTTAATAAGAGTTTATTATTTCCCAGTTTATACAACCACTCTTCAGGTACAATTAAAAATTATTGTCTAAGTTGCATTATAAAACTGCACTTCAGCCTAACTGACCTTTTGTAACTGATATGTTTTTCTGAACAGTGAAGACAGCTCATCTGCGACAAGTTGAAATAGCTCACCATATAAGGAAGTGCTTTCCTAATAATTATAATAACAATAATAATGTTAATATAGTAATAATATTAATGGTACCATTAACTGGCTAAGAAAGACAAGTGGTGACAGTGTCTTTCAAGAAAGTGTCTATTGTCTTTCAAGAGGTTAAAATCACTCTATATTTGAGGTTTACTGTGGCCTTTTACAAGAGTTTTTCATAGGAATTTCCACTACAGTGCCAGATTCGCACCAGTTCCACCATTTACTGGAGATTGGTCAGATTTTTCCAGGGTTGCCACTATTTACTAGATGTGAAATTCAAGGGCATTTCCAGGAATTTCCAGCATATTTTTAAGCAAATCCAGGACCTTCTCTACCAAATAAAACTTGAATGCTTTACACATTTTGGTCAAAAATCAGTCCGACAATACACATACTATATCAACAAGCTTTAAATAGAAAATTTGTTTTTGGACAAAAATTAAGCCTCCCGGAGTCGCGGTTTTTGTATTACAAAATTTTCATATCAAAAATATTTTAACAGAAAGCTTATTTTTATTAATTTTGGAAGTTAGGAAAGAAATTTTTGGTCCATCCATTGCAGGATTTTCAAGGACCATGACCTAAATTCAAGGACTTTCCAGGGCCTGGAATTTATTTTTCCCAATTCCAGGACCTTCCAGGATTTTCAAGGACCATGGCAACCCTGTCTTTCATAACAGAAAAAATTAACACCTCATAATTTTATCAAGACTTTACCCAGCGGCAGAGAATGAGGTGAGACTATTTTGCTGGAAGAGTTAAAGTGAAACAGCTCAAGTTGCACAGAACAGCACAATGTGGCGGCTGTCATCATGCAGGGCACCAACCTCCACACAAAGGAGAAATGAGCAATTATGATGACAAACTTAAATAAAAGCAGATGTAGATGTTGTTGAAAAAGGCTATAGCCAATAATAGGGAGTTCAAAATACAAAGTTATCCCCTAACTCCCTTCTAACATTCAGGGTTTCAATAAAATTATTTTGGGTTAAATCAAAATATAGCAGAAGAATTTTATTGTAAGTTGAATATTAACAAACCTTGCAATGTCTGAATGCTGACTGGATAATCTTTATGACTGAGAGGGGCAGCGAATGAATGTAACTGATAAGGATCTCGCCTGTGAAGTGTGTGGCACAGCTGACACAAGTTTCAATGCACTCTAGGAATGTCAAAATGGCCTGAAAATCAAGAATTATTCAGGACAATTTGTAAATTAAATCGCATCTCATCTGATGATTTTATTTTTTGTTGTATGTCTAATAACACAGCAAAATTTTCATTTCATGATATAATTATTGTATTAATTAGGTTAGTACTGTAATAATGTGTGTTTATATACAGACAGTATATTATGCTCCTTTTCTGTGTAATTGAATATACAGTATTTGTAACCTTTGACACTTGTACTATATGTTATTTTATCTAATACCTGCCTCTGCAGGTATGGTAGTATGTGGCTTTGTATTTGAATTCAATAAAGATGTGTGTGTGTGTCGTAGACCCAGGGTATGATAATAGTACCATACTATTATCATATCATACTATTAAAATGGGTTAAAATACTCCAAAGATGTGAGTTTGCTCGGATATTTTCAACACTCAAGGCTGCAAATATATATTATATATTTTTACTTGAAAGGATACTGTACATGTTCTACAAATACACCATCTTGGTCGAACAAAACAAAATTGTGGCCACACATTCATTACTAAAAACAAAAATAAAACATAGGGCAAACTATGCTAATGTAAAAGAAAACTTTATTATCCAAGTCAATCTTGTTTAGTTACTTAAATTTGTGAAATCAGTGAATTGATTAAGATTGTCCCTAAAATTTAAAATTTAAACTCATAGCAGATTTTGATTTACTGATGCCGTAAATTGATTTATGATCAAAAAATTGCCTAGACATCTTGTCTGACCACATTTGGGATTTTGTCGGACATGGGAAAATATTGAGCGGCTGATATCCTATCTCCCACTGTTACTCACTGCCCTGACACTAGTTATCAACATCACTAATAGTAACAACATTCTGTGTTAGTTCATGGATGTGAAGCATTACCATTCTACTTAATAGTTTTTTAAGTACAATCTCATTGTAATTATATTTTAGTGTTTTACAATCTTATTGTAATATATTTAGAGCCCACACGTACATGTTTTAACGAGCTTTACTAGCTCCTAGATGTCACGTGTATAAATAAAGGATTGATTGATTGAAGTAGTGATAACAGTGATTTCGATAGTAGCGTGATAGTAATTATAGTGAGGGTGATGGCGATGGCGATAGTGATGGTGATGGTGATTTCATGGTGATGGTAGTGGTAAGAGTAGTGGACTTATAGTTGTGGTTGTGTAGTGGTGGTAGCAGTGGTGGTGTAGATGGTAATGATAGTGGTAAAGGTAGAAGTGAGGATGTTAATGGTTTTGGTCATAATGATAGTGGTAGTTGTACTTCCTTCCCCCTTTTTGGACCAAAGTTCTTGCACAGGGGTGTTTTCAACTGAAATAATTGCTGTCAAGATCTTGGGCCAAATTCTGGACTTTTTTAAGAATTTGCAATACATTCCTGTATAGAATACTTTTTATCTGCATTCTGGATCACTAAAACTCTTTGAAAAACATGGAAAACCAAAATAAAGCTTTGAAGGTAGCAAAAACAAGTTTGCATGTGATCCAAAAATGGCTGCCAACTTGGTCTGGAAAGTCTGGGTCCAAGCAACTAAACTACCACAGTACAGAAGATTGTGGGCTCAGATTTTTCAGAAAACGTGAGGGACCAATTTGAGTTATAGCAAAATCGTGTAAAAACCAAGCACGATCAAGGTCAAAAAGACTTGAAATTTGTTGTAAAAGGTTAAAACTTCATTTCTGAAAACAATGTGAGCTTTATGGTGCTTGAAACTTCACTATTTGGTGGGTTGCGTCTCATATTGTTGATCGTGAATCTGAAAGATTGAGTGATTCATATATTTTTCATTTGTGTTTGCTTTTCAGAGAGCTAATATAATTATAAATTTGCGTCACATTTCAGGGAGCTATGGTTAAGTATCAGTGTTATATTTTGGAGAGCTATTATTATGAAACTTTTTGCCAAGTACTTACCCATGCACGAGTAAGCGCCCATCTCCAAACTTTGACCAGACTCATTACTCCTGGTGGGTGGGCGCTTACTTAGTCAAATATGGTAATAGTATGGTAGTTATGGAGATGGCAGTGTTGGTAATAGTGATGGTGCTGTTGCTTGTGGTAGTGGTGTAAGTAGTGATAATAGTGGTTTTGATGATTTATAGTGACGATAATTGTGGCGATATTGATGGTGGTGGCGATGGCGATGGAGATAGCTATGTTGGTTGTAAAAGTGGTAGTGGTGGTGGTAAGTGAGGTATCGACTATAGTTTTGATAATGCTAGTAGTGTTTGTACTACTAGTGGTGGTGGTAGCACCTGTGGTGTTGTTGGTAGTAATGGTGTAAGTAGTGTTAGTTGTAATCATCATAGTGGTAGTAACAGTGGCAGTAATTATAGCTGTTAGAATGATGTGTTTTAGCGTCTGAGAGATAATATAGTTGCAACGAAAACACTTACATGCAGTGAGTAGTCGCGTCCATTGACAAAAATTTTCCCATGCCCACAACCTTTGATTCCTTTATCGTTGCATCCTTCAGAATGAAGATAGATGTAAATCCAACCTGCAAAAAGAAATCCATTTAATGATTTAAAATAAAACAAACCATACATGAGATCTAGCAAGGTCACCAGACTATAGTTTTATAAATTTTTTATCATCTGTTTCAGAAAGTACATGCTTTTTAAAAAACGCAAATCACACAACATAGTTTTATAAAAAGAAACATAAAAGGAATATACTGTCCCTCCCAGTTTAGACAAAGCTTTTTCCGATGAACTAATTATCATCTAACTTTTATCTTCATTTTAACATATACCCATACAGTTTCTTCCCGCTAACAGTTAATTCAAAGATATTTATCTTGGATATACTTACATCCCCTACAACTTTTGCGACAAGTGCCAAACTTGAAAAAGTGATTTTTGCAGCTACCATGACTCTTTATTCGATTACAACTGGGTCTGGACAGAGCATCGCTACAGCAGAAACGTTCACAATGATGTGCCACATGGAAGTCTCGACACCATCCTCCTCTAGAGAGTTGATTACAGCTCGACGAACTGAGTTGATAAGCGTGGCCTGGTTCAAGTCAATACAGTTTTACAGGTATGTTAGTGAATATTTACCCATGGGATTTAATTACACTACGTAAACAAGTACACACTAACCACCGTATTCAAACATCCTCATCACTGTAGTAGGAGAGGTTATTTCTAGAAATATGTATCCCCTGAAACTGAATTGTTTGCGTGCAAATGAATTGGTACAACATCTTCTGATTGGATGGAAAACTTTTTAAATTCCACCAAGTCTTTTCTAAAGGAATTGTTGCTTGTGGGTGTTTCAAGCAAATGGGGAAACTCTACAGGAAATTAGAACCTGGTCGTTGTTCACAGTCACTACTTAGCTTCGCCATGTCTTTTCTGAACACTTTTTTGTATCCAAACATGCCACAGCATTTTTAATACTTTTCAAAAAGTGCAACATGTTTTTTTTCCTTACTAAAATACCTCTATTCAAAATCAGTCACAAATGTTTCTACTGAGGGCAGATACAGTTGAACCCTGTTAACTTAAATTGCCAAGGGAAATTGATATTACTTCGAGGATTCGAGTTATTGGGGTTTTGAACAAAAAGACGAAAAAAAATTGCTGAAAAATGTTTTGTGTTTCTACAAGTTTTAGTGTAAGATTTGAATCAATGTAGTGTTGTTTCTCCTTCTGAAAACGAAGATGTGCATGAATCATACCAGGTTCATCTGTGTAATTTGTTCATTTGTGTCAAGAAATATAAGAGCATAATATATAAAAACGGCAAAACAAAACTCAAATATGAAACCCACAAGTACTATAATTAAAACAGAAGCTCTTCACAATGTTTGGCGCTACAGCTCACTTTAACATTTATTAAAAAACTATTTACATAATTGATTTGAAAAATCATGAAAATCGACTTCGAGTTATCGAGGCTAGAACTACAAAGAAAAGTGACTTAAGGAAAGTAAAAATCGTATCGATTTGGCCAGGATCCAAGTTAAAGAGGTTAGAATTACGTAAATATGTGAGGAAAATCCAAGGGAAATCAGTTTTGCTTTGAGTTAGCAAAAAATTTGAGTTATGGTGGGTTTGAGTTGTCGGGGTCGAACTGCATCTAATATTCCCATTACATCTACTAACATTTTTAACGGTAACTAAAACAGAGAACTAAAGCTTACCGCGTTTTTCCACGTTGGACTTAAAATCTTCTGCTGGTTAAGATATTAATCATTAATAAATTAACTATGATAAAATCATTGAAACATCTACAAATTTTAATAAACTTTAACAATATGCGTAGCTGAGCTCTCGTTCGAGTTGAGAATGGATCAAACTGTTGGCTTTCAAAGGTTTCCTCCTATTCTAATAATTTATGTTCCTATTCTAAGGCAATATAACTTTAAACGCAATCACCACACTCTTCAATTTCATCTTGTATTTACATGTTTTGGCAGCATCTACTGCCATCATCAGAATAGTAATTGCTAGTTATCTAAAACACAGTTAAATAGAGATATGTTACATTAGAATAACAAGTGCATAGTATTGATGGAATAAAACAGTGGTAAAGATAATACTAAATTCCAATAATACTAGCTATGCACTTGCTATTCTATTTTAACATATCTTTAAATAACTGTGTCCTGAATCATTACCAATTACTATTCTGATGATGGCAGTAGACACTGCTGAAACATGTAAATAAGGGATTAAATTGATCATGAAGAGTGTGGTGATTGCACTTTAAAGTTATATTGCATTTTGTGCTATTCAGACCTTTTGGCACCTATTAAATGTCCCGAGGTGCTTATTAAATTTTCAATATCCCCCCAGAACTTATAAGGATCCTCCCCGTTTATCAATTTCCCGAGCCCAAGCATGACCCTGTAACATATATCATTATGTGGGTAAAATTTCAAAAGATAAGTTCCAATTCGATGGTGTCACATTTGGTGTCCTTCTTTCTCTGATTAAGACTAAAAGCAGCACGTACTGATACTAGTTTTGAGTTTCGTTTTGTTTTGTTTAAGAGATGCTGATAATGTTAGGGACGTGATCCAATTATCTTGAAGGGTTTTCAAAGCACGAAGTTATGCAGCCTTCTTTGAAAATTTGAAGTCAATTGTCAAAATTACCCCCTTTCCCCTATTTATTTAGACCCCATGCCAGGCTGTTTATTTGGTACCTGAGAGTAACATTTACTTTTCTAGTTAAGACCTTGATTTTGATTTGTTCGTTTCGTCTAGAAAGTTCTGCTTAATTAAACGATACAACTACACACAAGAAACTACACTGCACACAAATGTGTACTGTTCAGTTTCCTGTAGTGCCTGAAAAAGGGACAAGGTGGCTAAGGAAATGAAAGGATTAGGCAAGGGTGATGATATGCTTAAATTGGACTAATAAATGAAGGTAGAGATGCGATTGGATTAGGGAAGTATAAGTAACGCCAAAGTGTTATGTTTAGGTGAAGGTTGGAGTAGGAAGGGGTTTTGAAATCATAGGAAAAGGATCGGAGATGTTGAAGGAATAAAAGAGGATCAATAACGTAGCAAAGCATTTAGTAAAATGTAATATGTGTATTTGGAAAGCTAAAAACTAAAGGGTAACTCCATATCGTTGCGAAACAAATAGAGCACTGCTTCCTTTGTAATTATAATGGCAGTTTTCTTGTCTCTTTCTCTTACAGCTACTACCCCACTCCAACTCTTCAAACACAGTTTTAAATGGTCTTAAAAGAATTGCTATTTTTACCATCAACGTCTTCCAATGTCGCTTGGGTCTCCGGATATTCTTCCTGTTCCCTCTCCTCCTCAGGCTTGCGCAGTTCCTGTTTCAGTCCAGAAACTGCATCGTTGTCTTGTAACAACTCCTCTTCATGTGCTTGTTGCACAACATCTGAAAATGTAATTTGTGTCTGCTATAAATATTTAACAAGTCATTGCAGTCTGTAAAATGTTTAGGATACTAAGGATCTTAAAACACATTTGCATAAAAATCTTTTTCCTTTAAGCGCATTGGCAATTCTATAAAAAAAGCTTTTTGTCTGGAGCAATTAATTCCACTGTACCGACTACAGACAATAACTCAGAGAAACACTATTTTAGACTTAACTTTGTTGGGCATTTTTCTAAAACAGCACAAAGAAAAACGAACAGCTAAGTTAAGCTCTGTTGCTACAATAAGATCGATATTTACCAAGTTAGTTTTCACAGCTGGAAACATGCTGAATATGAAAGACGTTATTCCAAGAGAATTAAGTTTACATAGGGTTTATAAATTTGTATATCCTAGCTGTAATGCTTGTTACGTAGGCGAAACTTGTTGCCATTTCTCGATTTCCACACTTGTTAACAAACATCCTAAGGATAAGTCATCGCGCATACTCAAGCATCTTTAAGCGTTGGAGAACTGCAGAAATGCTTCCACTTCAAAAGATTTCACCATCATTGATTCACCTTCTTACATATACCAGCTATCTAATCAAAAGAAGCTAATGCACATTAAGTGATAAATCCAAGTTTAAATGAACAAGTCACACATGCTTACCATTCATTAAAAGTCACTGTCTGAGAAAACCATGCAAAACCGGAACATAGGGGTCAGCCGATCTTGCTGTTAGTTACCCTACCTTGCCGAACTATGAAACATAGTTGTCCTTAATTACGTTATTTGCCAGTGTAAACTTAACCTTTGTGTCATACATGTAAAACTGAGCTGCGTTAAAATAAATCAAATGTCAAATAAGACTACCCCCCAAAAGTGTCCCCCTGACAAATCTGAAAATGCCAAATTTTGGCTGACTTTAGCGAGCAATATCTCCAATTCTTGCAGCTACATTCAGAGCTCTTCGCAAAATCATGATATGATCATTGCTAGTAAGAATGCATACTACAGTATTTGTTTGCTCTGCTTCATTTTTTTTTATTTTCAGTGATTGCAACAAGACATGGTTGGCCACAACGCTAAATATCGAAAAAACAATCGATACACAGTTAACTGACCTCAACCTGTCTTTGATAATAGTATAATTTGAACAAGTTTTGAAATTAGGCTAGCAACTTTCAAATTTTTGGCAGCCCATCATTGTTGTACAGGTTATTGTTTTCTACTCGTTGAAGGAGGTGCGTTTTCTTTGTACAATCAATGCCTTTGCTGTATTTCTGACTTCATCATTCCATTTAAAGCTTGCCAAAGTGTTTATGCAGCTACTAAACAAGATTTTGGGTTGGTTGGTTGATTAACGAATCTGGTGCATTTTTTCCATAAAGGAAGCAACTCAGCCACTGTTATGGGGAATACAAAACACCCAAATCTCTGTCCTAAGCACGCAATCATTTTGCTTTGGTGCTGACCATTGAATAAAATAATAACCGCAAAATAAAATATTGACCGCAAGAATAAAGTAAAATGTTTATTAATAGGCCTTCAAACAATAATGTAAATTACACCTCTTCTTACACAAAATAAAATTTTACGAAAAAGCTGTGAAACATTCACGAATATGAAAAAAAAATTTACGCAGACATTGAGTCGACGTACATATCTTAACACAAATTGCTCCGCTCAAAATGTCAGTCAAAACACCAATATTGCGGCGGAAGTTTGCAAAAGAATATCCAGTTTTTGACTGAAGAACGTAATTTTTAATTGATTTGTTTTGCACTGTTTTACTGAAGGAACGCGTTTGTGGAAATTTGAAACTCATATAGGCAAATGTTTTGTCTAAGACATAAGAATTAAGTCAGTTCACTTTGGTAATATTAATGTATCTTATCTGTACACAAGTCACAATTAGTCATAATTAGTCTCATTTTACTAAATACATATCGGTGTCTTTTCTGAAAACAAGACAAAGAAGAACAAAACTGGTAAAATTAGCGGCCGATGAGACAAATATTGAAGCTAAGATAGATAAGCTGAGCTAGCCTCTTGAAATTGATGGCGTCTTGCGAAGGCACGCACGCGCTTTTTCGTCTTTTACTGGCTGCCCAGCAATTCTAGCTTTCACAAACAAAGTGAGTCGTTGTTGTTAGAACGCTTGCAGTTGTTTTGTTATAAAAAGCTGCAGAATCAGTTAAGTTACGTCAATTCTAGAAGATGCTAACCAAAACAAAATGTCCTTAACCAATATTGCAAGCTCTCTGCCTCAAGCACCCATAATTGGTTTGTTAAACAGGTAAAACATTGCATACCGACAACAACATTAGTTTCACCTTACAGATTTGATAAAATTATGAAAAAATATAATTATCTTTTAGATAGTTGATGATTTCAGTTCAGAATTTTCTCGCTCCTGGTTTGGAGTGCACTAATATCGTTTACTATTTATTTCACCTTTTGATCTCAAACAATCATCTTCTTCCCACTTACTATATCAGCCCGCACTCTAACGCCAGTCGAGCGACTAATTTCATTCTTTTCTGTTGAAACTTTTGTCCATATCATGGAAAACTGATGACGGATCGAAGCGAAGCGAAATACGACTGAAATGAGTGATGGAACACTGTTTCTATTTAATGGTTCGCTGAAGTAAACAAGATGTTTGACACTCGGAGGACGTGGAACTCAGCCATAAAGTGAATGCCAACTCCGTGGTTATTCTTTTCTCCAAAACGCAAAACAAAGGAACTCAGGCAATTCAAGCTTTGAGTTTGTTTTTAGTAGAGTAGTTGTCAAAAATTTGCAAATATAATATGCGTTCAGCCCTGTTATGTCACGCCCTGTAATTATGAGTGTCTTTATGATTGAAAAGAAAGTCGGCCTTTCTTATTCCTGGTCTGATATTGATTTCTGCTGACAAGATGACTTCTGGCAACTTGTAAACCTTCAAATTTTTTCAAAATCATCTACGCGAAAAAGCGAAAAAAAAGAAACGTTTTTTTCAAACCGTCTGAAATATAAATTGGGTAGATCCTGATATGCAATGCAGGGTTTTTTAAGTATTTCAGGTTTGTGAATTTTTTTTTGCTAAGTCTGAGAAATAGCTGTATAGCTTAGGTAGCAAGATTTACAGATTCTTTTTAGTTCCTAGCTGTTTCATCGACTTTACAACGTAACTTGAATTTTCTTTCAGCTTGATTAACTTTCCATAATCTTTTCCGCGTCGCGTAAAGAGTTTTTGGTATCCCTGAGCCTCACCGATTATTCTTCAATAAAATAACTAAAATCTTAGTCTTTCAGACTTGATGATGATGATGTGTTATGTTCAGAGCTGGAGTATAGTAAAGCTCCACCCATCCGATGTGCACTCTGTTTCTTTTCCCTTTGCTATGATTTTTGCTCAGTTCATCTGGTTATACCACGCTTTCAAACAAAAGTTTTACTGGTGAAAAGGTTCACGAGTCTGTCTCTGAAAAGTGCGCATTGTTGCCTGCTTTATCTTTCAAGTTTTATGTAAAGACTCGAAGCTCAGCTTTCATTACTATTTTTTTTTATAAATTACTGGAGCTATTTTGCCTTCCCTTTTAGATAAATTTACAGCAGTGGAATTTAGCAATACACATGAAACTATGAAGGTTCACATGTTTTCAAGACCCATTGATGATGACTCTATACTACTCTGCACTATGTTATCCGCTGAGCAATCCGGCTTCCTTTTAATTTCTCCGTCTACTTATAGCTTATAAGCATGCAGAAATTCATAACTATTTGTATTAACATCAATAAATCAACATCAACAACAACGAAAATTTCACGAACAACGAAAATTCCACTAACGAACCTTTTTCGAGATTTAGACAAGAAACCAAACCAAAGCTGAGAAGAAGCAGCAAAGCCAAGCACGACTTCATCTTGAAATGAACTTATGAGCCACACCCGAGCCTCGACACTCTTGCGCACCACAGACACGGCCTTACTGAGGTGGTATCATTGTCGCAGGACTTTTACGTCTAAATGGGAAGCCAGAGGTGGTGCAGTGTGATTGGTTGGTGTGTCCAGATCGCTTTGCGGTTTCCCCTACACACAATATCAACAGCAAGTCAGGTAAAAATGATCAATATTAATATCCAATAGCATTGTATACGTACTAGCCGGGTGTTATCAAAATTTTAGAAAAATAAAACTCTCAACTTTCAAGTAGCAGTTCTGTTTGATTCAAAAGCATTTTCATGCATGTTAATGTCAGTAAATGAACTTATTTCATAATCGGTTTGCGGTTTCCACTCAATACATGCAATATCAACAGCCAGTCAAGCAAAAATAGCCAGTGTTAATATCTAACAGCATTAATACTAGCCAAATATTATCATAATTTTAGAAAAACAAAACTCGTAAGTCTCAAGTAGCAGTTCCCTTGGATTCAAATGCATGAATGTTCATGCCAGTTAAGGTACGGTAGTACAAGAAACAAAATTCTCCAGCTTGCATATTGTCTCGCAACAATGCTGCGAAACAGGTTGAAAAGCGATGCTGCGCGTTTTTCCACACGCGTTTGTACAAACTTGTCTCGCAGCAAAATTAAGCTGTCGCAGTTGAGTGAATCCTGACTTCTGATTGGCTAATGCGACCAGGTGATTGCTGGTGACGTCATCTTGCCGCAAGACAATTTGGTCTGTTACTAATACGCACAGCATCAACAAGTTTTGTTGCAAAAACCTTCTACTTTCTGCAACAAATTTTTGTAACCTGCTGCGAGACGAGTTTGTACGCGGGTGGAAAAACGCGCAGCATCGCTTTTCAACTTGTTTCGCAGCAATGTTGGTTGCGAGACAATTCGGAGGATTTTGTTGCTTGTATTACCACACCTTTAATGAAATTATTTTATAATCAATTTGCGGTTTCCACTATATACAATATCAACAGTGAGTCAGGTAAAAATGCTATCAATGGCCAATTTAAATGCTAATCATTATTGTTATTATTAAATGGCCAATGTTAATATCTAACAGCATAGAATACATACTAATTTTTCCGTTAGATTCAAAAGCATTTTCATGAATGTTCATGCCGGTAAAGGTACAAGCAACAAAATCCTCCAACTTATCTCGCAACATTGCTGTGAAACAGGTTGAAAAGCGATGCTGCGCGTTTTTCCGCACGTGTACGAATCCTGACTTCTAATTGGCTAATACGGCCAGGTGATTGCGTGTTGACGTCATCTTGCTGCGGTTGATCTGTGGTAGTAATATGTGCAGTTTTGTTGCAAAAACCTTCTAATGTCTGCAATAAATTTTTGCAACCCACTGCGAGACGAGTTTGTACG
>JAODFW020129097.1:0-12717 GCA_027575235.2 Palythoa mutuki | reverse complement strand
CCAAAGTATTCAATAAATATCAATTTTGTTTAAAAATCCATCCTTAGGTTTGTTATTAAGAGAGCCGGTTAAGGCATGGGTGATGAGACCCTTTTCCTGTTAATGTGCTACATATGTTTAATTAAGCTTCCGATCAAATGCCCCTCGATGTCAGACGGAGTCATGGCTACCTCAGTAGGCGCAGTGGGGTATGGGCACAAGCCCTGTCACTTCTCGGTTGGAGGCGGTGTTAGCCTGTAAGCCGGCTCTCCTCTCGCGGCTCGCGGCTTGCTCCCCAAGGCAGCCGGCTAAGGCGACGTGTGTTTTTTCCCTACAAATATTTGGCGACAAAACCTTTTCTACGCTTTTTGTATCGAGCAAATCAGATAAAGGCCCGAGACTGAAAAATTGTCAAGTGAACATTTGCACAGATATAAAACTTTTGAGGATAATTTTTTAGCCAAGGACTGAAATAGCGTAGACGTCTCCTCATTTTATGATTCAACAATAATCTCTCCGAGCGAACGGCTGGCGCCATTTAAAGCAAAATTTGTGCAACTCTTTATATTTTAAGGTACTGGCATATTCATGAGTTTTTTGTCTTCTGTTCTTTTATGTGATCCCAAACCTATAGGTTGAATTATAAGTTATTTTCAATCGATGTCAATCTAAAATAAAGCAATTAGTTTCAAGATTTTGCGATCGGATGCAATGTTTCCCATTGTATTCGCTATTTGCCCAGGGTGCGAATATCACGAGATTGATTCTGACCGATGGCATCGCGCGCTTTTACTGTTAAAATTATTGTTGAATTAAAATATAAAATAGCTTCTTTTCTTTGCAGTGGCGGGTCAATTCTGAATAACATCTTGAAGAAATATCTACCTTTACTAAATCCCAGTATGGCTTATGTTACAAGGGCGAAGAAAGAAAATCGCACAGACACATTTGTGCTCGCAAAACACAATCCTTACTAACTTCAATACACTTTTTAATACTGAAAACTGATGTAAAATACAACTTGGAATGGTCAAAAGTACAAGCAGAAGTGTTCGGTTTCTAGTAATTTTTTCACAAAGTAATGTTTGCCTGGGTGCAAAATTGACTGTAAAACTTTGATTTATTTACAAAAAATATCAACTACTTTGTGCTTAAAAATATTTCATCCATTTATGTTACTTATGTGGCACAAACAAGTAGTCGGTTCATTACAATATTCAATTACAAGGGTTTTTATCTTCTTAACTTAAAAGGATAACAGTTGAAAATTATCCTAACTACTAAAGGGCTGCAAGAAACCCAATATTGTTTTAAAAGAAATAAAACCATTCATCTCTGTGGGATACTAAAACTTGACAATTAATACTGGGCTACACTCAGTTTATTTTATAAGAAGGTTAATGCTGAGACCCTGAAAATATTAAGAATATCTTAAGAACCGCTGAGGCTAAAATAAGAATAAAATTTTATTTAGAGCGATTGAAAATGAATTCAAATATGCAAACGTTTATAGCTCCTCGCATAGATTTTTAAATACAGTTAATTGCTGAAACAAGAACCTGAAGGAGATCTATTTCAAAGTGTCATTCGATCTTTCCTTTAAAATTGACCTTCTTTCTTTTAAAATACACACTTCCTGGACAAACATGCATCATATTATAACAATTTTTAAAAAAAATTTGAGGCGAATCACCAAGAAATTAGAATTAAAATTGAAGTTGGTTTTTTGTCCATGGTTTCCAACTTAAATTTCAATTTAAATTGTTTCTGTCGAAACACTTACCAGCCATCCCTATTTTACCAAAATAGTAAGAATATTTTTAGCCTCAGTTTAAAAAAAACACCATCTAGTTATAAAATTAACTGAGTGTATACAAATTAAGAGTTTGAATGTTGATCTTTGCTCTTGGACTAAACTCTGTTGTGATTTATTACTTCTAAATACTGTTACGGTAGTGTTACCCGAGGCAATTTTCCGTGCACCTTGTATCGTGACGCGACACTGCGAGACGAGTTATATGTGCCATTGCAAGCTATGTTATCTGTAAATTATTTTAAAAAAAAGTAAAACTTGATTCATTTTTGCTACTTGCTTCGTGTGACAACAACTTTCTTTTTCTTTCTCTTTACAATGTAAGATTTAGCCGAAAAACAAGCGACAAAACAAAGGAAACTTCGACCATCATTGATAATCGGACAATATCAGTTGTTAATCTTCAGTTTTAGTATTTAGCCTTTAGGAGTTTAAGAAATGCGGACAGCGACGCCGACGACGTAAAAGAACAATAAAAAATACAATAACTGTAGGTTGGAATGCATCGAGCTGAGCACCTGCACGTAGTTGTCGGAAAACAGAACGTGAAAGGACTTGTTCTGGACGTGATAACGAAACTATTCTTAGTTTTTGTTTATCTTCAAGGAGAGATTTTTACACATTTTCTGTTCAAGAAGTAAATAGCAAACGAAAAAAAAAATTTTTGAGCCGTCGTCGTGGTTGGCGTTACCGTGGCTGTTTCTTTGATCCTTACAGCCCCAGGCAAATTATCAACCTCCAACTTCTCCTTACATAACTCAAACAAAACAATAGAATTCGTAATGAGAAGCACGGAATTGATCAAGTGAAATAAGCTGTGAAAGTTGAAATGGAAAATTCTCCCAAACTGCTTATATAGGAAATATGGAATTCAGTTGGGAGAGTTTAACAGCACGTCATTTGTCGTACGCTTGGGGCTCAAAGGGTTAAAGTCCCTATTCTTACAAGAGGACCGGGAGATTTTTATCTCGATTGAGAAATAATTTTATATGTTTTAAATAGACTGGTGAAAGTTTTCAAGTGCATCGCCATTATACTTCATAGTGAATATTAGCCCACCATTCACTTAGAAACGTAGACTTTTTCTGCTAGCTACTGAGTGATATCTACAAAATTAATGCATTTGGATTTCAGAATCCAAAATCAAAGTAGGTTTATCAAATTCCCATGTAGTTTTTTTTTCACAACATGGTCATGCAAATAAACGGCGGTAACTAGTGGCATACGTCAGAATATCTCGCTCAGATATCCTTTCAAATAAGTTGTGCATCGAGAAGTCCAGCGATTACCCTAGCTGTTTGACATTCAGAGTGTGGGACGAGCTAGGTTGTTCTATTCGAACCACACCTAACGCAAACTTGCTACTGCAGCTGGCCTCATGAAATGTCTACCAAAGTTGGTTAAAACTGACAAACACAACAGGTAATCTCAAAACTAACGATTAAAATATGTTCAATTGATATAAAGAAACCGCTGACCCAATGTGCGAATAAGCCCTCCAACAGAGTGTGTCTTAACTCATACTTTGTACCTTACACTAATAAAAGAGAACATGCTTAATTTCTCTTCCTTTCCCCGTCTCAGTCTGTCATTTCTCCGTTTTCTCCTTCAGGAATCTTATCTTAAGGTCCGTCAGTCATTACGGCCAGCGTGCATCTCTCCAAAATGCCTACAAGTCAAGCCTCGCTCTGACGAATGACCAGAAACATTTCTCATTTCGTTGCTGTTCCGTCCACATCCGCCTGCAGTAAATCAAAACATAACCAGCTTTTCTCCATTTGATTCGATTCGTTTCTCAGTGCCTCATTCACAAAAGCTATCCAAACGGTGACGCGAAAACCGCCAAGAATTCTCACAGTATCAAAGTCTGGCCAGTCACAGATTGAGTTAACGAAGTGCTAACTACAGTCTAGTTAACAGACGCAGCTGCCGCCTGGGCGCCATCTTGTTGTCTGAAGCGTTTTTTCCTGGCTTGGTCCACAACGTCAAAAAGATGTTTGGCATCCACGGCAAGTACGTGTGCGGCGGATAGCATCGCTTTGCGGTACTCTTGGTCCAACGTTGTCTGGCTGTACTTCACCGCTAGTTTCATTGCATTTATAAGTTCAGCCATGTCCGACGATAGGACTTTGTGTGCCATTTCAATCTGTGCACAATACAAATGAGACAATTAAATAACGCAACTGAACTAAAAACGTCTTTAACCCTTTCATACCTACACTATTTATCAACATTTAACTTCTCCTTACATAACTCAAACAAAACAATACAACTAATAACGAGAAATACGGAACTGATTAAGTGGAATAATCTGTAAAAGTGAAAAAGCTTCAGTATTTTAAGCCTGGCTTACGGCTCGATCTAAATAAGTCTGACTTGTGTCCAAAACAGATGAGCGAATATAAACTCCATTGCATGAGTACCACACTGAACAGTTCGATAAGATAATAGGTACAATTATCGCCATGTCATTTGCAGCTGTTCTCCGTTTACTTACCTCTTTGTGCGACGAGGTGGGTAAGCTCAAAATTTCGCTATCCACTTCGGATAGTAACATCCTCAACGAAAATCCAACATTCTGTAATATAAATTGGAAAACAAAAATACTCACATCAGCCACAACAGAAAATCGTCCGACTATAACAAGGACAAAACACCCCTAGTAAATTACAGTTAAAGCTAAATCCAATTACGAGGCTAAGTGGCCCATTGGAGCCGGTGCTTATCTACGGTTTCTGTAGTGTTAAGCAGATGCATGAGAGTCATTGACTCCCCCTGGACGAGACACTAATCCATCAGCAGAAGCTGACACTCATTTTACCGATCTCGGGAATATGAAAAACTGAGTCAACTTTGGCGGAAAGGGTCGCACAAATTTTTAACACTCGTTTAAGCCGAGGCATATAGAAGGTATTTCCAATCTACGGAACACAACCAAAACTAGTTTGAAACTTCGACAGTTATTTTTGCGTGTGTGTTTTGGGAGTACAAGTCAAAAAGACTTTTGCAAGAATCATACAGCAAACGCTTGATTACCTGTTGTTGATCAGAAAGACTACTGCAAGGTCTTATTTCCATAGAACATACATTAAACTGAACAAACCTTGATTAAATCAGTAAAGCCATCAGGCCTGGCGAAGGGTAACGTTTGATTCAAATTAATGACGGCTTGTACCACCTCCGTGGTCTTGAGGAACACGGTGTCTGACGATCTGTCTTCCACCATGTACCTCTCCTCGTCCACATTTGGCGTTTTATCGCCTCTCACTTGAGTGTCAGCGATGGTGGCCGCAAGGTGACTCGTGGCGACGGTTGTAGCCATTCCGTGATCTAGAAAGTAGCAAAACTGACAAGTAAGATCAACGCCTTTAGAAGCAACACAAAACTAAGATTTTGCAGTTAGAAAGGCAAAAGATTCCAGCGGCCACGTGTCACAATATCAAACAGCAACAGTTTGATTCGTGTATACGTAACTGGTGTTCTGTATAGGCCCGATTGCGAAATTATCTCCCTTCAAAAAGATTTTTAAAGTAGAGAAACGTCTTTCAAAATTATATATCGTGACTGACAACAGGAATTTTTTCTTTAACCCGATTGCCAATTAGACTTTTCTCCTGCAGGTTTAGAAAAGTGATACAGTTGCAATCTGTTTTGAAAAAAAGCGAAACTTACACACTACCTGGCAATATGTAATGAACAGCTGAGTCAGTTCGTGCTAAAAGTCAGAGTGTTCCAGAACTCAAGCCACGTTAATTGAAACAAGTCAAACAATGTTGACACGACTTTAAAAACTAACTGAACTTCAAGAATGTTAACAATTCGATTAAATCATTCTCCTCTTCTTGTTTCTGAAGATCAGACACGGATTACGATTGCAACCACAACAAAAGGACAATACATAGTTTGCGTTTTTTTCTGGTCGCGTGTGAGTAGCGGCTAAGTGTATCTCTAAGGGGGGTGAAATGTCTCATTTTGTCTGATTTAACCGCAGCTGCAGCCTGCCTAGATAAATAATGCCTAACCGAGCCCTCGTGTTATCTACGTGGGTGAAAGAGTTCAACCTTGCATAAAAAAATATTGCTTGCCGCAGAAACGTCTCATTAGACCACTGTTAAAAATCTTCTCTATCGTCCTCCCAGTTTGAATGTTTCTAGTTTTTTTCTTCTCTCACATCTTCTTTCTTGATTGACTTTCGCATTTGTTTTCTACTCACACCAATAATACAATACAAAATAAAAAAAACCCAGAATAATTAAAAACGTGAAAATTCCCGACAGAGTTCAGGGCGTCAGTAAACTGGAACAAAACATTCTTTTCTAAACAAAATCTGTTTTCAAAAAACAAATTCCCAGTCACGAAATAATTACAAACATCTCAGAGAACAATTATATTTGTTAACACCCAACATAGAAGAAACACAATAACATTTTTTGAAATCATCTTTAAGATTTTTTTTTTATCAGCGTTTGTAAATATTGACGCTGTGTCGGCGTCCATCTTGTTGTCCACTAACTGGCCAGGAGGTCATGTTTAGGTTCCAACGGATTATTACCCGGCATAATACCCGAATTTTACTCACTGCCTGGGCCTTTATGTTAAAAATAGAAAACCTATACCTACAAATATTTAGAAAGTTTTACAAATAAATACTCTGGCACAACTTTTTCATCTTCATGTTGGTCCCTCACATTCTTTTAATAAACTTAACATTTTTACGAGTTAAGTCAATATTGACCGAATGGATGTCAGTGAAAAATGCGTGATCCCTTGGTAAAATTATATCGAAATAAGAGCAGGTAATGAAAAAAGTTTGAATGTGTAAACTTGTGTGTATATGTGAACAGTGTATACGTTTGTCCTTTTTACGCGTTTACAGAACTGACCCGTGCACACATCTCACTGCCAGAACCATACAAAATAGTTAACAAACACATAAATATATATATATACAGCGGCGGAAAACTAACTTATTATCAGAATGACTTTACCGCGCGATTAATAATGGTAATTGAACTAAGTGAATGATATTTGGTCGGAAATTATATGCCTGATTTCAAAATCAAACGAGCGCGTAGTGCGATTTTGATTTGAAGTCAAAAGTATGATTTCAGACCAAAATCGCACGACACAAAGTTCAATTACCACTTTATTACATCCATCTAGAAATCACGCAACAAAAAAGGTGAAAATCAACATCCTTATTTAGTAAGGCGCCGGACGGTTTGTTAACAAAAGAAAAAATGCGATTTAGAGTTCAAAATAGCGCAATTTAGGAATAAATCGCACTGCTCTGAGCCAATCAGATTGCACCGAGACTGACTGTGATTTCAATATGGTTGTAATAAATAGTGAAAACATGTTAACTCAGGTTGAGAAAACCAAGCTCCAATAAACAATAACAATTGAGTAACAATAATAATAATAATAATAATAATAATAATAATAATAATAATAATAATAATAATAATAACAATGATAACAATAACAATAACAATAATAATAATAATAATAATAATAATAACAATGATAATAATAATATGTGTCATTAAAATCGCTTAAAAGGTTAAATAAAATAGTAAAAGGCTAACATATGATAAAAGATTTAAAACTCTAACGTTTTCGACTAAAAGGGCATCTTCAGGAGTGATAGTAATAATAATATTAATAATAATAATAATAGGCTGTGTGCCCTGTGATGCCGGGATTGTTAAGAAGGAGAAGGAGAAGATAGATAAACATTAAAATCTTAGAAGAGAGGTAGCAAGATTGTGAAAGATCAAGACGTCTCGTCTGTAGTGCTTGTAGCTAGTGGTTGGAGCTCTAGACACGGCTACTAGGAATCTGCCTAAACATCTGAGGACGACTGGGATCGCCACAAGGATAGAGTTCCCACAAAAAGACAGCCTTAGTCAGCACAACGAGAATCCTTAAGAAAAGTACTCGACGCCTGAGGCTGTGAAACATAACTTGCCCTCAGTACTTAAAAATAAGTCCCATCAAACCATCTAAAAGTGTGTAAAATGCTTAAATAATAACAATGCCGATAACAATAACAACATTAATAATCAAAATAATAATAATAATAACAATAATAATAATAATCTTGAACACACAAATTCACAAAAGTTCAGAATTCTATATCTAATCCTGTAATTTAAGCCGCCAACGTTTCGGAGTGATAAAAAAATTATTGATTGATTACACATGGTTTGACACAAGAATTCGTCCAATATTAACCACATTTTTATTTTGAAATTCCAAATTTTTAAAAACTTTATTTTACGATAAAAGTGATTTTCTGAATTTTCTTAGACCTGTTTTACTTTATTCTCTTCGTTTAGACATTTTACTAGTATATTATTTTCGAGAGATACAAGTTATCATTTCTCAAACGTAGGCTAAAACTGTTACATTTATCAATTTCAAAATTTAGCATTTTTAAGTTCAATAATAGTAAACTTTTTAAAACTAAAAAGCAAGATAAAATGTTTAAAAACTCGATACTTACATTCTTTCACGCTCTGACTTTGCATGAAAGAAGCAGAGCCTCGGTTGTTGAAAGATTCCACTGGAGCGATGCCTTCTTCTGGCGAGTGAAGTGCGGGCTGTGCAGGCGCTGGGAAAGTTTTCTTGGCCGAGAGCTGTTCCACAACAATAGAGAAGTTATCAATAACTGAACTGAAAGTGACAGTGTTTGCTAGTCTTATGACTTCAACTCATTTCCTGCCTGGATGCACCTCACTAGCTACACGCTTAAACAATCATATATAACAATCAATATTGGTCCTGTAAATCAAACTGAATTCATAAATTTTCCTCTTCCCCCGTCCACAACTGGAGGCAACAATTTCAGGAACACGTTAAAATAAACAAAATCCATGCAAAGGACCCTGACAACCACATTTCATGTTGCGATAAGTTTTATCTTTTCATTTACATGTACAAATAGTGTTGCAGATTATTCAAAAGAAAAGTAAACAATATTTTAAATATTCTTATATAATCTTTGACGTTTCGAAATGCGTCACAATTTTTTGAAGACCAGTAGCCGATTCCGGCGAAAGGAAGAAGCACTTAATTGTTTCTAAAAACGCACCCTCTTCCGGCAAACTTATTTTGTTTATATCGTGAGGGATTTTGAAGTTGTTTTCCCTTCCCGAACGAAAGTTCGGGTCACGCAACCCAGTATTGCACAGCAATGAAAGAACTACGGAATTCCGTACATCTACTGAGCCAAAATATTTGAAAAAATCACCAAAACAAAAACATGGTGAAACTGTTCTTAGTCAGACTTTAATGGCTGCCGCACCGCTTTCCTAAATGACAAGGAGGTTTGCCAGCTGACTTCCTTCACGTTTACGAAAACTAATATGTGCCAAGGTTTCTCCTAAGAGAAAGATACACACTTGTACGAAGTGATTTTGGACAGGAAAAAGGTCTCAGGGCAATAACCGCGGGGGAAAATGTTTAATAAACTAGATTTTCGCGTCCCTAGATCAGGGCTTGCCGTTTAAGACCGGCGAGCGACAGCTCTTGCTCACCATCGCTCGGAGTAAAAACGATCCCAGAAGAGCGATATCGTTCAGCTACTCGCTCCAAATCACTCAACTTAAAGGAGAATACAGCAGAAGTTTATTTTTGTTGTTTGTTTTTTAAGTTTTGAAACTTTTTATCCAAACAACGTCAACAAGAACGTCAATATCCAGACAACAAGTTAGAGATTATGTTTCCTATCAAGAGAATGCATCTTACGTTGTTACCATTTACACCCAATCCAATATTATTTTTCACAAGCTGTCCTGATCCCTAGATAGGGACTGATCTCTCCGCTATTTCACTACTAGTTACATACTTTTATATTGACATCATACTTTACTTTTTTACATAAGAGCTGGTGTGATAAAAAATATAACAGAAAAACGTTGCACAGTAACAGGAGTCATACACTAATTTTTTATATAAAAGAACCTTTTTTCTAAGAACGTCAGGCTGAAAATCGGCCATAATTTAAGAACATGCTTAGAACACAACCGAGGCTAAGGAATGGCCGAGAACTTTATTTTGTTACATTATGGCACAAAATCAGGGAGTCGGCAAAGAGTCGATATAGTGCGACATTGTTTGCAACAAGAGTAAAATACATGGAAATTTTATAAGAACAACTTCGAGAACCTTTTTTTTCTTTTACACTGTCTACTTGTATCTTCTACTCGATCTACTTGTATCTTCTACTCTATCTCAGTACTTGTATATCAAATATCGAAACTCGCATCTTCTTCGACACACATACAGTGTCGTTCTTCTCACTAACTTGTTCTTATAAAAAAGCGTATACATGCACTAAATACGTATGATTATATTACAAGCATTTGAAGAACAATTGAGGCTAAAATCCAAA
The DNA here is from genome assembly GCA_027575235.2 of Palythoa mutuki. NCBI lineage: Eukaryota > Metazoa > Cnidaria > Anthozoa > Zoantharia > Sphenopidae > Palythoa > Palythoa mutuki. The sequence continues at coordinate 2,527 of JAODFW020129097.1, read as the reverse complement.
ATATTTGAGAACATTCAGCCTTGGTCCAAAGATAAGACGATCTTACATAAAAAAAGAATGTAACAATTACATGATGAGAAAAATCGCGCTCACCTCTAATACTTTAGGCGAGCCATATTCATTTCACTGACTCGCCATAGATTTTCAAATAGCAAGCCATGGAAAATCACGCAATCTACGTTCTATCAACAGACGATTATGTGGCGTATGCATGCTTCTCATTTATTCCCTTTGAAAAATAACTGCGAGTCATAAGAATTTTCGAGTATGTCCTTCACTTCCATAAGTACCTTCTTTCAAAATGCGCATTCAAAAATAAACGCCCACGATTGTCCTAATTGAGATAAGTTGAAACAAGAATGCTAATTATAGGAAATGATGTGATAAACGACTAGAATTGTGCTATAATTACAAGATACGGCCGACAGAGATCGAGCAGGCAAAGCATTAAGGTTACTGAACAGATTCAAATGTGAAAAAACCCTTAAACCTGAAAGAGCAAATTATGTCGTTTTACTGAAAAAGATCTTTTATATATTTTTTTCCAACAGCCAATTTCGTTTGCAAGTTATTGCAAGCTGAAATGAATATTTTTACCGCCAGTCGGGAAGCTACACGGTTCATTGTTTTCTTGGTTTCAGTTCTTAAATAAAACGCGAGCTATTTCAAAATGACTTTTTTACCGGCAGTCTGGAAACTACACAGTTCATTGTTCAAACGCTGTTTTCTCGGTTTCAGTTCTTACAAAAATGAGGGTTGTAAAAAACATCAATGCTCGCTGAATTTTTGTTATTTTGCTACGAAATTTGGCACAACTATAGAGAAATACTTGTCGGCGACTTTGAAAATAAGTTCTGGTTGATCTTTTATTAATCGATTTCTGCGCCTTTCGGCTAAAAATATTTGCAATTTTATAGAAACAAATATAAAAAATGATCGGCTTTTACAAAAGAAAATCGCGGACGCGGTTTTGATCGGCACACTTTGACGAATTTAAAAAGGTAACGAACACGGCACAAGCGGAAGTTAAGATTTGAGCTACTGTTGACTTCATAAAGGCGAAAATTGAATCGAAAGTAAAGCGTCAGTTCGTCCTTACGATAACAAATATATCAAATGTTCATTTAGAGAATTTTATAAGCTTTCCAGTGATATATAGGTTCATGCGCCTGTGATAAAGATCAAGCGACATATCGTATGAAAACTAGAAACACCACTCAAGGTGTTCAGTAACCTTAAGGTGGCGGTTGTTGCATGACTTTTTTAGTGTGCGTAATGAGTTGCTAGATTTACAGATGGCTTTATGAATAACGGTTTGAAAGCTACTGAATGAACCCACTTATGGTCACGTGACTATTTCTAAGGTTCAAAGTTCCTTAATCGTGATTGTACCCAGCTCAGTTCTGTGTTTAAAAATTGAAGAGTAGCAACCAGGCATAAAATTATAAAATAGTAAAATCGTTCTGTGGCTAAAACATTTTTTAAAATCTCAAGCTTTCCGATGTCAGTCTAAAACCTTTAACAAGTAAAAAATATCTACAAAGACTCCGTATATAAAAACTAAAAGGTGTGAAATACGAATTAACAACTAAGAAATAATTTAAAATATCAAACAATAAAAGGCTGAAGTTCTACATTAATATAAAATGTTAGCAAACTATTTATTAAAAAGAATAGTGTATTGTTTTGGAAGCGGATTAGTATACCAAATCTTTCAAAACACTGCTTTAGTAAACAAACACTACAATATGTCTAAAGAAAGTCGCTGCACAAATTGAAAGAGCAGCACCTTCGACAATCAATCACAGGGTACGAAATTGAAAATTTTTTAAAATTGCCCAGTTGGACTGATTTAATTAGCCAAGATAGATTTCAGCTGGCCCAAATGGCAGAATCATGCATCACTATAAGGTGCATCTGGGACCGTCTGTCATTCAAGATTAGTTTTCTTTACGTTGGTTCACAATCTTCAAGATACAATGATTTTCGAAACTCAAGATAAACACGGGGAATCTTTACAACAGTATACAAGGGTTTGAAACTATAAAACAAACAATTTCACAACTTCAAATTTTCTTCACAAGTTCTCTGTATATAAAGAAGAGTTTCTTATAGGGTTTTCTTAACACACGTAAAAATACGATAATTTTACGCGTGTAAATATCACTCTTCAGCGAACCAGTGACCTTGATTTTCAAAGCACGCAAAATTACAACCTCGTTCCCAGGGTCCTTTCTTTTCTCGAAATGAGCCTGGGTACGAGGTTGGCAAAATTACTGAAAAAACGCAATTTTAAAGTACTTCCGAAAATTGCCTTTTTTCCGAAAATTTTCCGAAGATTTTCAAAACTTCATAAATACATAAGAAACGGTTTTTAATCATTTCCGAAGCTTTTCGTAGATTTCCGAATACTGTCGGATGGTTCCGATGATTTCCGAAGGTATTCCGTAGACGTAGGCATGGGATAAATCATGCAATGCTTTCTCATGGGAAATGTTTATATATATATATATATATATAACTGCCC
>JAODFW020128069.1:0-12717 GCA_027575235.2 Palythoa mutuki | reverse complement strand
GAGAGATCTGAAATGTCAAAATACAGAACTTAACTGTCTAAAGAAACTGAATAGTCAAGAGCAAAAAAAGCAAAACTTAACTGTAAAAGAAAGTTGTGTAAAAACAGAACTGCACTGTGTAAAAACAGAACTGCACTGTGTAGAAACAGAACTGCACTGTGTAAAAACAGGAAAAAACTGTGATCCTTTTAGGCCTTCGTAGTTGTCAGATCTTGGCTCGATTCCGATCATGCACAGAACCATTGCTGTGTCTGTGGTCTATAATTTGCCATCACTTCAAAAGGAGACAACATTTTTGTTCACCGCCAGATTAAAGCATAAAGGTTTAGGTAAATAGTTTTTATAAAAACTATGTGATGCTCTGACGAAGGGCTAAAGCTCGAGACAATAGTTTTTCTACCTTCTCACGGCGATGAAAATTTGTTTGTCAGATATCTTGCTCCCAGAGCCCACGTTCTTTTTGTCCAGCGCCAACTGATTGATTTATAGATAGACAGATTAAAGGACTGGGCAGGAAATAACACTTCCCGAAAACCTTCACTCTCTGACCTTAATTAATACCAGACTTGTAATCTTTATGCACCTTTATTTATCCCATTGTATAATAACGTTACATTCCCTTTTCTTGTACAGGAAAATGGGGAAAACAATACATCTTTGTTTTCAATAAACTGGCTAATTTTTTATTTCTCTTACCTGGTTCAGTGTAGTAGTTACGTTTGTTTCAAATATTTATCGACGCTCTGGGCAAATTATTGCTTACGTCATTGTTTACATTCTGATTCAATGGCATACAAATTTATATGGAGAAAGAACCAAAATAAAAAGGAATTGAGTTTAAAACCCGATAAAGGCAAAGAAAGAGAGGTAAGCGACCAAACTTAAGTTCTATTTATGCAGTTTCAAAGAAGCTATCGATGTTCAAAAAAACGCAAGCAGCTTTAATAAGTTTTTACATTCTTTGTAAAACTTCCAATAAGGTTACCGTATACCTTCAGGGGTGTTTTGCGTCAAAGCGATACAGTGCGTCTGTTTTAAACCGTAGATACCGAAACTCATATATCAAATTAAAGCTTATGGAGCTGACTTTTGAACTATATTAAAATTTTTGAATTAAAACGAAATTTTAGATTTTTTATGTTCTCTAAAAACGAACGACAAAATTGCCTTTCGAAAGTTACAAGTCCAGGCGATTTATTTTGATATTTGACGATTTAATGAATTCACCAGTTTCCAGACCAAAAGTGCTAAAAGAACGTGTCTGCGTTTTTTAATATTCAATTGCAGAGAAAAGTTACAACGCTTTTTCAAATTAGCGTTTATAAAAAGTCTAGAGACTGCACAGAAATTGCTCTAAAACATTTTTTTTTCGAAAAACAGAAAATGCACACTTTTTCTTCTTCATATTTTGAAGAAGTTTCTGTACAAATTTTAGGGGAAACGAACAAGTTCCATTTGAGTTGGAACTCTCGAAAGGCGATTTTGTTGCTTCCTTTTAGATAACCTATAAAAATATATAATTTCATTTTAATTCAAAATTTTTGTATAGTCCGAAAGCCAGCTCTATAAGCTTTAATTTGATATGTGGCCTGTGGGTTTTGGTATCTACGGTTTAAGATTAGACAGAAGCACTGTATCGTTTTGACGCAAAACATTCCTGAAGATATATACGGCAACCTTAAGAACGTATCTAGGGAACAGTGTTTAAAAATTTGGTCTTATTTTTTCAGAAGCGGTTTATCTACGAAAGTTCTTTTGATATTCAAAACTTCCCAATTTGTATCTCAATTATTTCTTTTTATTATTATTAGAAAGAGAGACGCGTATGCTATTGAAACAAATAATGGAAACAAAGAATCACCTTGGTTACATGTGGTAGTTATGTTTATTTCAAATGCTTGTCAGTACTTTAGTACGATGCGTTTTCTATTTCCTGATTTTCTATTAGGTTTAGATTATGTTCCACTCCTACCATTTGAATCCAACCAAAACTGACTAAATAAACAATTACAACTATACAAGCCAGGAAATTTCTCGTTTAATAAGGCTTTGCAATACTCGCATCGATTGCAAGCGCCTTGTACCATGCGTTACGTGAACCTCCCCAACCCATGTGATAATAGAACTGATGATCGCACCGAGTAACCATCTCGTACCTACACTTGGTCTTCCTGCCCCACCACCAACCCACCTTTCTACAACGGTGCACGCGATATACTTTGCAGCTCCTGCTATATTTAGTAACAACTGCTGAATGCCCACCCTTTTTTCCCCCATTAAATGCTACGTCAATGCTGACTTCAGCAGGATAAGCGGGATTCTCCTTCAAAGCGTCGATAACTTTGTTGCGGAATCTTCCACTCTTTCCGTATATGGTCGTGCTTCCAACTGTTGATCTTTTGCCGAAGAACCACCAGCCAGACCCATAAGTTAGAAGTTTTGCTCTTCTTCCTTGTCGCGCTTTATACCAGTTTCTAATACGACTGTCTGCAGATCGCCATGTAGCTCCTGCCCCATTGCTGCAATAGGTTCCTAATACATTCCGTATATCTTCGACAAAGTTCTTGACAGATGGATTCATGCTACTAGGTGCAACGCAGCGCGCGGAGCCCCAGGAACCTCCTCCACAACGAAACAAATTTTTGCTGTGACCATAGTTCGTCGTACTGTGTGCAAGTCTATCGTAGTATGCAAATATTTGTGCCCAGGCTACCGGTGTACATCCACTCACGCACCCGCAACATTGATGTTGATAGTAATCAGGAAACAGATCCTCACGCGGTATCGTCCATACATGCCACGAACCTATAAATGCCACTAACAATAAAAAATATCAAACTAACTATCAAAATGAACTTATAATTAACCCATAAATATAAGGGCCAATATCATGATATCAATTTGGAGTTCTCCCACCCTCCCCCTTCCTGGGATTGTCGACTTTTCAATTTCGTTCAAATTTTCAATAAAACAATAAGTTAATTACATTTGGGAGTCTTACAGCACAATTAGTTCTCATAAACGAAGGAAAGTTATTTTTCAAGACTCTTTTTAAAAAAAAAATAAATTTCGCCACACTTTATTCCATATTTTCATTTGTGTCTTCAACACGCCGGCTCTCTCACGATCATACAGAACATAGCACTCACGAGGTGAGGGGAGTCGAGTAATATCTACTGCCTCGGCGTGCCACCCCGACTTCACCATGAGGCGTAGTCGGAGGCCTAAAGTCGTCAAATGTCCCCCACCATTGCCTAATATCGCGCAACATCGCTCGCTAAAATCAAATGTCGCCCAACATCGCCTAAAATTGTCTAATATTGCCCGATATCGCCTGATCCCGCTCAATAAACCCAATTGTTGCCCAAAATTACCCCAAATCGCCCTATCCCGCTCAATCAATTCCAAATTTTGCCCAACATTTTGTTTTCCTTATTTCCATTTTTCCATCTTTTTTATATCCTAGTTTAGATCATTACCAGAGAGAACATAGTAGTTAAGGAGAGGTGTGTGGTGGCCTATTGACGCCATAGCGTTTTTTTGTCCTTTTTTTTCTTTTTCTTTATTTTATTGTTTTGTTGTAATAAATTTTATCAAACAAAAAATAAAAGATAAAAAGCTGATTGCATGGACCAGCGATGCCATAGCAAAAAAAAAAAAAGTTGTTCATGGCCCATTGGCGCCATAGACCAGGATGCAATGCGGTTAGACCTCGTGGTCGAATCACAGGAAATCCCATGATGGTGCTCATGCCTTGCTGAAGCTCGACTGGCGTGTTAAGTCTTGTCTCATAGATATTATTTAGCTAGCTATAATCGTCATATTGAGCGTTATCATGTCAACAAAGAGAAAAGCTGCGTGGGACAACTATAAAGATCGTGTAGGTAAGAAGAGAACATCGAAAGGCAAAGGAGCAAACCCTAATTTGGCTGATGGAGGACTGGCTGTTCAGCGCCTTTCAGAATCTGTTGAGGGAAAATGCCAAAAATATTGCCGCATTGGTCCATTAATTCTAATATCACTCCCGCAAGATGATGAGGAGCTTACATTAGAAGGGATCAAGGCTGCTTGTAGGGCTCATTTCCGCACCGAACTCAAATGTCGTACACTGACATTAGTCAAATAAAAAACTGGAAAGTTTTGCACGTGCGTTTCGTAGAAAGCTTAGATCCTCCAAGTACCGCAAAGAAACGAAGACAACCTGTCCACCTTAGTGAGCCATCAAGAGTGAGTCCCCAAAAAAGCTTAGCCCACACCCCGCCGAAATCGGTAGCCGTACCGCAATCTTCAGTTGTACCTTCAATATCTCTCAGTCAGATGCTGAAGTTAGGCAAAGTTATAGATCCTGAAGTCAACATAGTTACGCTAATGCTAGAAGAGTTTTCCATAAATAGCATGGAGTGGCTGAATCCAGTAGAAGTCAAAATATTTGAAGAAAATGGATTTTGCCACTGAAAGTATCTTGACCACCATAGATACAAAGCGGGAACATCGATTTCTGGAAACCACAAAGCTTGTCATGGCCATCAAGTGACATTGCAGAGTCAGCCCCTTATATTGCAAAATATTATAATTAGTCACTCAGATTTAGGATTTACAATCAGCTGAATACTGTAACCAATGCTTACATTTGTAACAAATGCTTTATTTCTCTTTGGTCGCGTTGGTTTCCCAACGCCACCTCGGGATTCCAGACCTTCGGGATTGATTTCCGCCATTGCATCATACACAAGATTTCTTGGTACGGTAAGGCCGTGTACCTCGCTTACGTTTTGGTACATTGCACGATAGCCAAGCAGTTTCCCTGGTCCCTTCATTTCAACTTCCACTGCTTTCTTGACATCGTCTTTACTTGTGTCATAATCAACATATTTAATTCCAAAGAACTCAAGACGACGCGAGAGTGTTTGTTTGCTCCATGCATAAATAGGGTACTGAACATTCATTAAATCTAAGATCTCATGCTGTCGATAATTGCGACGTACGTACTCAGCCAGATTCTCTTTTATTTCCGCGTTCTTCCTTCCATTCGGCATTTTTCACACGCTCCACCATGTTTGTTTACACATGAAACCCAAACTATCGTGGCCTAACCGCATTGCATCTTGGTCTATGGCGTCGATGGGCTATGAACAACTTTTTTTGTTTTTTTTGCTATGGCATCGCTGGGCCATGCAATCAGCTTTTTTTTTGTTTGATAAAGTTTATTAATACAAAACAATAAAATAAAGAAAAAGAAAACGAAAAAAAAGACAAAAAAAAAACGCTATGGCGTCAATGGGCCACCATAGAAGTGAAGATACTTTATAGCATAAAGATTTTTTATACCCAGTGTCGCCTAATATTGCTTAATATTACCTATTGACTCCCAATACGTTTTTGAATTTTTTGCGAAAATTGCCAATAACGCTTAATGTTGTCATTCATTTATTGCGGCGACATCGGGCCCCGGCACAGAGTAGGTCTGTGTAAATGTATGATCTCGTTTGACAACCGCTAGCAGAGGCAGACTGTCAGTACTGGACAACCGACAAAGAATAAAAAAAAGTAAAGGCTCGATACTTTAAGTGCAAACAAGGATAATCTGTTAAAATTCTTATGTATGCTTAAAGTAAAAAACATTGTAGAAGAAATGTTGTGTTGAGACAAGCTTCTTTTTCTCAGAAGAAAAAACTTCTGAGTCCCTAACGGGAATCGAACCCACGACCCTCTGATTACCGGTCAGACGCTCTACCCACTGAGCTACAGGAAGTCACGTAGAGAACCGTGTCACCTAATATATTATCTTGACCTAAAATTAGTAAAACTTTTCGATTGATAATTTGAGTTACTTTTCAAGACTTACCAGATCAACAGGTGCAAACAGTACTTTCAAGAGAACATCTGCTGGCCTAAAAGACACAGGCGCCACTGCATCAAAGAGAGATACTAGCATCTCGTGGTCTTCTGTAGTATCTATCACCACCTCCTGTTTCACCAGCAGTGGCAGCAAGAAGTCGATCACCTGACGAGACATCTTCTTCCATTTGTCTTCTGCGTCACGATGGTAACAATGAAGCACTGTGACCAACATCTCCAGAACCTTGATATTCATAAACAATAACTAACGGGATCCTCCACTGTCCAACAATATTAATGTTAAATAAAACTTTTCTTTATCCTGTATCCATATCAGCAGCTCGCATCTGATAATTCTCTGTATTAGCTCAAGCCAAGCGGTTTGCTTTGATGGTTTCAATAGCTTGAATTGCCCGCGCGTCGGCATCTTTAAATGTGATGTAATACAGTTGCAGTGCCAGGTTTCACTCTCGATTAAAACAATAGCAATGAACACGTGGGAGTCTGGCACTACAACCGACTTACGTCACATTTCAAGATGGCGGCGCGCAGGAAATCCCAACGATGGAAATGGTCAAAACGATCGCTTGGCTGGAGCTATATACAGAGAATTATCAAATGTGAGCTGCTAATATGGACACAAGGTAAAGAAAAGTTTTATTTAGGATTATAATTGTTGGACAGCGGAGGATCCCTTTAACATCATTAGTAATACAAGACAGTTCAAAAGACAAACACAAGTTGGAAACGGAGAATGCGATACCTCTGGATATTGGACCAGTCTTAGCAGCATTGATACTACAACCTCTCGCTGTGTGTCCAACTCCTTAGCAGAGTCCATTTTCCCAGGACCCCTCACGTCAAACAGATCGTGCACAATGGGCTGTAAGGCTGGAATTGCTGTGTAAAAATAATGTTGAAAAGATATTAGAAAATTTAGGAACTGTATTGGAAGATTCCATAAACTGAGAATGTTGATTTTCTGATTAACTGTCAAAATCATGGTTTGAATAGTAAGTTGAGAGACAAGAACCCAATGGAAATCAAAACTACAATCTTCTTTGGACTTTTGACACTCGAACTGCATCAAACAGTCAATTCAATGATTAACTGACATGGGAAAACAAGTTTAATTTTTTGCATTTCTGTTCTTTTACCTTTGGATAGTATTGCAAATGCTACAGGAATTGTTGCAAGAAATGCATCGACTGCAGGGAGAGAAAAGGATTTCGTGGAGCATTTTATTGCAATTATTATCGTAAACTTGCAATAGGGTAGTGAGAGGGAACCATAGGACAGGGTAGGATGAGGTGAAATATGGCTGGAGTTGATGGGAAAGAATGGACTGCGAATAAATGCATAACTTCAAAAACATCAGGCACAAAGACATACCATGTGTTACTGGAGCTTGTCCGCTCGCCATTATTCCATCACACATCTGAATGATTTTCGGCATTCCCACAATTGCCTTGGCCTGACTAGATTTCTGTTGGAAACACTCGTAAGACAACAGAACCAGGAATTGGAAAACATGTGGCAGGAACGTCTTGCACCTTCTGTTGCAATATGAAACACAAAATAAATAACTATCAGTTTCTGAATGGAGGCAACCTCACTTCTTTAATTCACACAAGCCTGTCCACACATGCACCTCATACATACACCGTAAAGGATTTAACCATTTCTAGTTTGTACTATAGAAGTGCACACAGTTAATATCGCTAGATAAAATTTCGTCATTACCTATTTTGAAAACATGTTTTCAATAGACAAATACCGAAATCTAGTTGATAGCGAGAAGAATAATTTAATTTGGAAGCTAAGTCTTGATACTTGGCTGAAAAGATAGTCGTATTTTGAGCAAATGTTCCATCTATTGAACTTACTTAATTTGTCCGGCATCAATAAATTCAAACTGCTTCTGAACAAATGAAATAAATACCTATAATAGAGAAAACATCATTAGAAACAACCAATTTTATTTACCATATTTGACAGATACGTCTCTAGATGTCTTTGGCGATGGTATACTGTCACATATAAAAATACCCAATAGTGAGATATATCGATACTAAAAAAGTAGGTCAACTCATTGTCCCAGTAATGGCTAGTATATTACCTCAGTACTAGAAGAGTTTATTATGGAACATTTTACAGTCTAAAGCTCAAATTACGTATACTTAATACTCTGCAAACATTTCCAACAGTAGAAATGAGGATCCACAAATTTAAAGTTCAATATTACTCCAAATGAACGGGGTATCTATTATTTTTCTGTAATTACAAAAGCTAAAACTAACAATGTTTACATGCTACGATTGCTGATGAACAACTTTTTTTAAAACGATCTATTCTACAAATATGAAATAATGTAGATAAACGAATTATAATCGCCAGGGGAATTTGTAAAAGCTGACGTTGCGAGCGTTAGCTCTTCGTCAGAGAAAGTTTATTCTGCAAATAGTAGCGATGAGCAGAAAGTTTTTTCTTAGCTATCAATTATGATTTAATCTACGAGTGTTAACGCAGCCTTTGAAGGAACTAAGACAGTTTTTGTCTGCAGTTTGTACCTCCAACGTCACTGGCTACGTTTCCATCAAAATCGAATAAAAAACTTTGCCAAGTAGAAAAATTTAGAACAATATACAACATAATGCGATGTCCTTGAAGATGGTGAAGATTTTGCTTATTATTACAAGGGTTCAGTCACATGGTATAACTGATACATACCTGATCAGCGTCAAGCAAAGAGTAGTTGACTCGTAAACGAATCAATTGTGCCAATAAACTGAGAACCTGCTGCTGAAGTACAGCGGAACTTGACACAGTGTACTCCTTCAAAGCCCGGATGACCAACGGCTCAAACAGGCGAATGAAGGAGTGAATTGGCGATTGCTGAAAACAAGAGGGCAGCGAAACTGATTAAAAATCTCAAAAAATTCAACGTCTATGATTTAGCGAACAACCAACAAACTACAAACCAGCTAGACATCCACTTTCCGTGTTAATTTTTAGTTTATGATCTTTGAACAAAATAGCAATCCCTACCTTGTCTAATTTAACTGCAGGTTTTATCATTGATGCTGCACGAAGGCGAACCTTTTTCAGAAATCCACCAAAACCTTTGCTAATGGAATGGTGTAAAACAGAAAAAAGACGTTAATGTCACAACAACGAGAAAAGAAAACAACGACAGGCAAAATTAATATTCTCTAACAATCTAACAGAATTGCGACTGTATAGTGTTTAGGCCATGCACCTTTACGATGTCACTGTCAAATGTGAAACAAGAGAGATAACGAACATAAGGCCATAAGATGGGTGATAGAAATGTCCTAAGAGTAACGAGCGACTTTTGAAATGCTACGATCGCAACAGACGTCTTCTGAACAAACTGAATTACAACTTTTTCCGGAAGATATGTCACAAGATTACCAAGTGTTGAAAATATTCCTGAAACTAGATGCAAACATCTGTTACCAGATCCAACAAACGAAGAAAGAAAAGTTATCAAATTTTTCCATACTTAGTAGTATTAAGCAGGAATTGCATTTTCTCTTGTATTCAAGACTGGTTTACCACAGACAACCCAGTAAAGAAACACAAGTCACTGTGGGCATTATGCAGTTTGACATGTACCTCTTAATACTATCTTCATTCTTATGGGCAGCTCTTTCCAGGGAACGAGAAAATTGCCTCTGTGGTATCATAAAGCAGCTGTCAAAGAGACCGCCATCTAATGATTGCTTTTCAAAGTCTGTTGATCCTGGAACGTTTATTTGGGACTCCCTAAGGCATGTTGGTACAACCGGGGTTTGTGTCACTTCGGGTTGGCTAGCAGCATTGATACCAAACATTGCTCGGAGAAGCTAAACAAGACAAATATATATATACAAGTTAAATAAACCAGTATAACTAATGAAGTGTATCTTGACATAAAGCGTTTCTTAGGTAAGACCATGAATGTTTTAGTTGGCAGCTGAATCTTTTTTACTTTTATGACATAAGCGTTATTCTATCACCACTGTTAAAAAGAATTCAGTCAAACAATACTAACGAAATCAAAGCATATGCAAGATTATAACTCGAATCAGAACCATGCTTTAAAAAGAAGCCACTGATGGGTAAAATGACTAAAGCAGGTAATCTACCAACTCTACAACACCTAATACTTGATAGCAGGGATTTCCTTTGAGTATAGAAATAGAAAAAGCAAACATGAGACATGGCACTGCGTTTCGAATCAGGAAACACAGCAAAGACAAGGAAAAGGACACACCCATTTCCTGAGTTAAACGGTTTTTGAGATGCTTACTTGGTCGTCGTGAACGCATAGTTTTTAGAACAAAAAGAAAGAACTGAAATAAACAAATAACTAGGTCTCTCTATAACAAAAAACAAATTGATAGAATGAAAACGAAATGAAAATTTTGTGATGTGTGAAGAGTGACCATGTCCTGCGGTCTTTACAAACCAATTGCTACTCGCAGCAGCAAAAGTTAACCAGTAGCAGATCGTAGCAGACATTGCAAAGACATACTTTTATTCAACACTTAAACCAAAACCGCTCTAAAACTTTAAACAAAGAGTGTTTGCACAGAAACTAACATTACATTACGCACAGACATAAAGCTTAGCTGTAATTGCAGCAAAATATGCAGTTGAAAACCTACTTGTTGCACACACAAAAACGTTCTTGTTGGTTCAACTTTTGCAATCGTTTGCAGGTAGCCAAGAATTTCCTCCACGTGCTGAAAAAGACAGAAAAGTTGATTTTTATCTACTTTGCAACCTTAACTAGCTATGGAATAACTCACCTACACAATGAAAATCTCGCCAACCACTGTTTTACAAGAACAGCAACAAGTGTTTCTACCAGGTTTTAGTCATCTCTTCTAGTAACTAACTTGAAAATTGTGACATCCGTTGTTATTATCTCGTTCTTTTCGCTTTAATATTATTTCCTTGTTCTTAATATTAATGTACCTTTCCAATGTCTGCAAAAGCTATCACTTCCAAAAGTGCCGCAAGAGTTTCCAAAGTTGCTTTCACAAACTCCATAAACTTGTCCCTGGTCTGGCTCCCCAGCGTCACTCTGTAGTTCAGGTAACCTCCCTTGATCACTTCATATAATTTCATATAATGCTGAAGATTATGGAAAGTGCCAAGATTTGCCTTTGTGGGTGGAGTGGGTGCTTGTTCTTGTTCCGCCGCCTGATTTCCACTTCCTTGCGACTTTGATGGAGAACTGGTTTTATCTGAGGAAGCAGTTAAAACGTCTGCTTCTGAAAGTGCTCGCTTTGACTTGGTCAGCAGTCTCTTAGGAACAGTTGACAGGGCATGGTGAGCACCAGGGGTCTGGGGAGCAGCCACACCTGGAACAGGTGCAGAGGTAGTCGTAGGGACTGGTACCGTTTGTTTGTCTTTGTTTTGTCCAGGAAAGGAGATCTGTAGCAGATATAAATTATTAACTAGCAAGCAAAACTGAAAGACCAGCAAGCATATCGACTTTCGATAAAATACCTTTTTAACATCATGTAGGGTCCATATACTCATACTGAAATTGCTTCAGATTGCTTCATTTTCAACAACTCCTAAACTGTAAAAGAGATGATTACTTACTTTGAATGAATGTGCTCCGGGAATCACATTATCCATGACGTGAGTGAAGATATTCAAGAGCCTACAAAATCAAATACGTGCGACATTAGTGCCTTTCATTGGAAACTTTGGCAGCTAATTTGAAAAATGGAAATAAAGTTTGCTCTGTAGTTTAAAATGGTAGTTCTAATACATGAAAAAAGAAATACTCTTAACAGGGTTGCTACTATTTACTGAAAGTGAAATTCAAAGACTTTTCCAGGACTTTTCAAGCAAATCCAGGACCTTCTCTATCAAATAAAACTTGCATACTTTACACATTTTTTCAAAAATCAGTTCAACAATGCACATACTAAATTAACAAGTTTTGGAAGATTTGTTTCTGGAACAAAAATCAAGCCTCTTAGAGTCGCTGTTTTTGTTTTAGAACGTTGTCACATCAGAAATATTTTGACAAACAGCTTATTTTTATTCTTTTTGGAAGTTGAGAAAGATTCTTTTTGCCTATTCCAGGATTTTCAAGGACTACGACTCAAATCCAAGGACTTTCCAGGGCCTGGAACTTTTTTTCCCTTTCCAGGATTTTCCAGGACCGTGACAACCCTGTCTTAATCAGGACCAACTTTATACCTGACAATGTGAGAAATGACTTTCTCTGCAAGAGGAGCTAGGGTAGAATCATTGAACAGATTCCATGATTCTGTGGTTGACGCTCTGGAAGATTCATCATCTGCGTGAGTGCCATGTTCCTTCAACACCATCTGCGCATGACTGGAGCCAATTCCAAATAGCAGGCTGCCAACTAGCTGTAACAGAAAAGATGGAGTAAAACTAGATTTGGAGTCCTGGCGGTGTTATATGACCCCATTTACACTAACACGAGCTATCTCGGAGTACTCCGGCAGTATTCCCAGATCATTCGCTAAATTGCATTCACACTAGCATAATTTGAGTTGTTCGAGATCACTCGACTTCTCCGGGATTGCGTTCACACTCAGTGCACTCGAGTTATCTTGTTGTTATGGTAACAGTCGGGCGAGCTGTCAAAACTCCATGCACGATTGGTTAAAAACCGCCTTCAATGAATGAATGAACTAACAAAGCCGCCAGTGCAAGTACTGAGGCCCAACTTTTTTTGATTGAAATCAATTAACTTCGAGCAAAGTGCAAAGAAGCTCAATAATTTCAACTGAATGTGTTGGTAAATTGCCGCTTTAAGTGTTTTGCATTGACGAAGGAAACTGACGAAACTCAAGCTAAAAGCGGAAAGATTTTAAA
>JAODFW020127053.1:0-12720 GCA_027575235.2 Palythoa mutuki | reverse complement strand
CATTGCATTTTACCTTAAAACCATGTTGTACGCAGGTTGATGTATTCTCAGTATGAAAATCTAAACATTCTGGTGTGGGAAAGGCGAAATGGCGCAGAACAATGGGACGTACTTTCCTTCTTACACGGACCATTACTTAAACCCCTCCCAAATCAAAACCAGAAGTTAGGTCGAATATTGGGAATATTGGGTTTTTGGCAATACTTCATGGTTTAATCCAAACTTCTGCAAATTTGAAAAGTGTGCCTGCTGTCCTTTGTACAGCGTTACAGCACTTACTGTTATTCGAGAGAGAGAGAGAGAGCAACAGAAATGTAAAAAATCCATGGTATTTCGTATTTTAACAGTACTTACGTCTGTAAACATAAAATAGCCATTAATGCTCAAAATAACTACAGTTAACCATATTCCTCGCACATGCAACGGTATTAGAATTTTGAAACGATTGAATCTTTGCCACATTTTGTAAATGATCAACATCAAGCAACTAACCTCCTTGAAAAATGCCGTTGTAAAATTGCCACCTTCTATGGCAATATCACCTAGCAACCTTTTCTGGTTGGCTTTTTTCAAAATGTTTTCCTCGATAGTCATCTCACTGATGAGCCGGTAGATATGTACATCTCTTGTCTGACCGATACGATGGCACCTGTCTTGTGCCTGGGCATCCATGGTTGGGTTCCAGTCACTATCATAGAATATCACTGTATCGGCACCTGTTAAATTTACACCAAGACCACCACTTCTGGTAGAAAGAATGAAGATGAAGATGCGAGAGTCTGCATTAAATCTTTCCATAAGAATCTGAAAATGAGGAATTGATTACAAATCAGTGGCACAGAAAAGTAAGTCTCAACACGATCAAAGAACACGATGTACCTGTCTCTGTTCGACTCTTGTGGTACCATCTAGCCTCAGGTAAATATAGCCATGAAAATTTAGAAATCTCTCGAGAACATCCAACATTTTGGTCATCTGAGTGAATATCAACACTCTGCCAAAAAAAGTTAATTAACAGAACTTGAGGACATCATATGTTTAGTTTTATTCAAATAGTTGATTTAATTACCAACACAATGTAATGTAATGTGTAATTTGTAGATAGCAATTTTGAATTAAACCATTGTTAAAAATGCATTCCTTTTATACCAAAAGTATGTAACATAATAGCATATAACAGACGAACCAAGCAATTACAAACTACTTGAAAATGCTTTTGACCATTGCTTCAAACCTGTATCTTTCATTCAAAATATTTTTCCACTCGCCAAATTACCTATGACACAAGTTAAAACTAACACTTGAAATTCTCTATTCCAAACTTGGATAGAGAGGTGTAGGTTGAACAGCAGTAGCCACTTCTTATTTTAAAAACCCCGGAAGGATGGAAAGCTAAGTGAACTATAGCGGGAAAGGGTACCCAAATATCCAATCCTTGACTAGACCAGGGATCAAACCGACGACCTCACGATTGGAAGGCAGACACCTTATCACTGCAACCATCCCACCATGTGTGTAACAGCTGTAAGAAAGCAGCTGTAATGGCGATAATTTAAAACATTTTAAGAGATTATGAAACAAGCAGCTATTCTGAGTTAGCAAAAAAGTCATTGAAATTCAATATAAAGGTTTTATCAAAATGAGATCATAAGTAGATTAAGAAAACTTTATAGCCATTTCGTTAGAAGAAACTCTTAGTTCATCGGCTATCAGTAAGAACAAGATCTACTAAGAACTGAAACAGAATAGATGTACCTCACCCGTTGTGTTAACTACCAAACACAGAATGTTATAAAACTGTGATTGCAACAACAACAATTTAATTCCACTTTGTTTGACAGATATTAAAATACATATTCAAAGATGACAAAATTTGGCCGAAAGTTGGATAGTAGATGGACACCTGAAATAAGTACTGTTGAGCTGTGGGAGATAGTTTTTTGTTGGCATATCACTGGGATAAAATATATATTATTAGGTATCAGGAAAAGGGTAGGGAAACTTAATATCGAACATATATAATTTCATATATATTTTCTCACTCCCACTGTCATTTTTAGGAAATGATGACTCAAAACTGCAATAAGTAATCAAAGGGAACTGTGAATGAATCATGGTTACACTAAAATTTAATTAGTTTGCAAAAAGTTAAATTGCTTTTTAGAAGAAAATGTATTTTGAACGGATGGGATGGTGTTGAGTGAAAAGTTTCGAAAAGTTAAACTGAAATAAGATTTCTGATTCTGAACTTGCATAACATGTGAAAGTTTGACGGTAGAAGATAGTTAATAAACAACATTTCAGATTTAGGTCCTTCTGGGAAAAGATTTTCTTGCCAATGATACTTAAGATTTCTTTTATGCTTTGCAGTTCTTGTTTCGAAAACACTGATAAACATGATCAATAGCAAAGTACGACCTTTAACGTTTTGTACTAGTGATCCAGCTGGTTCACTTTTACACAATCTGGTTTTAACATAATTACAATAATAAAATGATAAATCTTTTTTCAATGCTGACAGGGCTTCAGTTAACTTTTTCAGGGTATGGCTAAAAAATTTAAGCTGTGGCTACAAAAAGTTGTCATTATAGAAAGCCCCAGCTAATTTTTATTCTGAACACACATGCCCCCCTCAATTGCCCTGGTGAAAGCCTGAGAAGCTATGGCGAATATTCCTCAAAAATCAAGAGTGCACTGGCGAGACTCGCCGTTTGCCGACCCTTGACTGACACCCTGCGCTGACGATATGAGACCTTACATTTGCCACAACGTTTTCATTTAGTGACAGCAACTAAAACCTAGCGACAGAAATTCATTTAGCATATTCTAAAACTTCTCCAATGACTGATGAAAATCTAGCGAAAGCAATTGCATTTTAGTCAGAGGGAATTTTGTTTAGCAGATTTTGAAACTTCTCTAGTGACAGCGACTGTAACTTAATCTAGCGAAAACAACTGCATTTAGGTGAAAGGGAATTCCATTTAGTGAATTTTGAACATCTGGACGAACATACATTCCAACATTACATCGTAATGTCAATAGAGACGTTCCGGCATTATTTTGGAAAGTCGAAAAAGGATGGTTTGATGTTGAATTATCGATTTTGTTTACATCTGCACAAGTGACAAATTTGAATATTCTGACCCACAGCAATAGTCATTCCTTTGCTTCGCATATCCACAACTAAACTGACACATGGTAGTTCTACGATGCTAATTCTGTATTAAATGGCGTCTCTTTCCAAAGGGAAAGATTGTTTGAATCGTAATTCTCTACAGTGATTAAGTCTATCTTTCATATATATACACAGGCATATTTAATGCAGCGGAGCCAGTTTAAATGGAGTCCTGATATAACAAAAGTTTACAATACATAGAAAAAAGAACGCATAATTAATTTGAAACCGATTCAGATTCCATTTTGAACGATGTGCAAGTCAATTACCATAATCTAACTTTCTATGTAAGTGACGTCCCCCAAATCTGTTGCACTCTATTCGCTTGTGTAAAGGTGTAAATGAAATGCTCTTAACTTCTTCGTGGCTGTGGTGGTTGGGTAATATTTTGACAACAAAACTATGTCAGCCGATACGGTCATGCAGTAATTGGACCCCGACGTGCAGTAACTATTTTGATGGCAAATTCAACTTTCAACACTGGAAAATGGAAAATTTCAAATTCAGACTTCTGAAACTCTAAAATCAAGTATTTCAAATGTTAGTCTTTATTGCTGCGTAAAAATTATTTTCATTTTGTAGGCTATTTCAAGAGAAAATCTTACCTGTGTTTCTCACTTTTCAGTTTTCTCAAAAGAATATCTAAAGTTTGCAGCTTTCCTGTTGATGGAAATCTAGACGTCAACCAGTGTTTACAAGAGGTTACAAAGAAGGGTATTAAGATTAAAGAAACGATGAAGTACGAAAATCAGGAATTGGTTGGAAGTTTCCAACCAAATTAACTAGAGAAGGCCAGTTACAGGATTGCAATAGACCTGCTCAAAATACAAGCTTAGCATGTGAATTTGAACTCTATCAGCTCAGAACTTCAATTTGTTATCACTCTTGTTCAAAAACACGGACCATGAAGTTGGTTCATCATCTGCTGATTAAAGTCCACCAGCTTTAAACAATCAGTTACTTCTATACATTAGATTAGAAAAAGAAACTTGACTGTGCCCTCAAGAATATCTGTATAAATGTAAATTTTGAATAATATAGTAAGCTATCTGAAAGCAATACAAGACAACTCTAAAGGCAGTGAAACACAAATACAGAAAAATAAATTAGACAACTAGTAGCCAATAAATTGGCATTTTAGCAGTGGTACTTACCACAGTCGTACTGGACAAGCCTGAGCTCAGGGAACTGCGTTTTTGTCCTACTTATGACAGGATGCAGACAGTTGGCCTTGAAAATCAATTCCCTGTGAAGCACTTCTTCCATGGTTCTCTCTCTTGTAATTTGACTTGGTGCTCTGTGGGAAGCATGAAGCTGAATGCGAGGAGCTTCAGCTTTGGGCACCACAAACACAAATCTAAAAAATATATGGTTATGAACATTATATCAGGACTGGATAGTTATTTTTCATCTTATTTTTTATCGCAATGATCGGCACACTTTTACCTAAGTTAAAAAAGGAGACAAATACAAGCTAGTGTTAACTTCATAAAGGAGAAAAATTGAATCGAAAGTGGAGCGTCAGTTTCTACTTACGATAACGAATATATCGATATTATCTAAATATTCATTTAAAGAATTTTATAAGCTTTTAAGTAATAATTAGGTTTATAGGTCTGTGATATATATCAAGCGTGTTATCGTATGAAAACCAGTGCCCTTAAGGAAGTGATCCATTCTTTTCTATCTACTAATCTACTCAGAACTTCAACTTGCAATCACAAACACGGACCACGAAGTTGACTCATAATCTGATGATCATCAATATATACATCATTACTACTTTGCTTTAAAAGCACCAGAACTTTTTTTAAAAACTTGTTTTTTTTCATAGATTAAAAAAAGAAACTTTGGTGCAATTTTACTTACTAGTAAATATAATACAACGAAATGTTACTCTACAGTTTTAATACAGAGAAATCTGACCAATGATTTTCTTATGCATCGAAGTAAAATGAAGACCTCTTGGCCTAACAGTCAAAGAAGAACAACTAAGCTCAATTACCGAAACGAAGCTTTTTTACTTAATTAGTATTATATCCGTTTAGTGCAATGATTACATTGCAGTAAGTACAGTCAATACTCGGTATTGTTACCGGTTGACAATGTCTCCCAGCTGGTCCAACCTCTGTAGGGGAAACTTAACAATCTCCTTAAGGAAATTTGATGGTGGGTCATGTTTGTGTTGACTGGTGGTAATTAAGCTTGAGTGCTTCACAACTGACACAGCAGCAAACAAATCCATTCCATACACTGGCTGAGCTTGGCATCGTCTGTTGTTTACAACAGCAAGATTTACCAGTTTTTCCTTTCGCTCTTGGTTTCGCTTATGCACAATCTTTGGCTATTGACATTAGAAAAAACAATTTGATGTGATTAACTAAAATGCTTTAGGTAGTGTTCTTAATCTTTAATTTGTATCTACTAATCAGCTCAGAACTTCACTTGCAATCACAAACACTCATAAACACGGACCACGAAGTTGACTCATCATTTGCTGATAATAAAAATCATCTATAAACCTAATTTGCCCAATCCTAGAAGCCTTAGTAAAAAAAACTTCAATTTTTGAAAAACAAGGGCCTGGAGGAAACATATCCTAAAAAAATCAATACTAAGTTTAAAACACCATTTTATCTAGGAGCTGAATGAACTCACTCAAAATAATTATGTAATTGGTTTAATCGTTAATTATAACCACAAACGAGCTCACACAAGTAAAATGATTCCTGCCAGTTTCACCACTACAAGTGTCCCATCACTTGTAACATATGAATTGCTCCTGGTCCGTTGTTAGGCTTCTTTTTGGCCTTCGCATTTCTAAGTAACTCTCGTAATAGTATAGTAGAATTACCCCATTTTTTGCGACAAAGTGCGGAAAATGAATAAATTATCGTTGGGTGACATACGTAAGTGTTATCTTAGCTAAGGAGTCCGATTAACGTGCGGTAGACCATATTATCTGAGGATTACATTCCTCAAAAATGTTGCATGTTATTTCTCTTGAATAAAAATGACGACTCTTTTGTTTTTGAACAACTCGCCTAAACCTGCCAAACGCTCTTTCGTTATGAAGTTTATCCCAAAGATCATTTCTTTATACAACGCTGCAATTTTGGAAAATGTACCGTTTTCGTTGGTTGAATGCATTTTGGCATATTCATTATTTTGTAATAGCCGGGTGACTTTGCGTTGAATATTTCAGGCTTCTTAGAAAAAGTTCAGTGAACTATAAAACAAGCAAATATTTGTTCTTTCAGTGGTAAAATTATAAATAGGACTAAAAACACTAATATCTAAAACAAAACTCAGGGGGAAGGAAAGAAAAAAAAAAACGCTTAATGGTTTTGGCGCAAAATTGTGACTACTTAATGAATTCGTAATGTAGTTAGCTAGACTATGTTAGACTATAAAAGCTCTATAACCTAGCTAGAATATTTAGCCTAGCTATGTGAGACTATATGGAAATGAGGAAGAAGGAAATGGGGAGGACGAGGAGTAGGTTACGGTCCAATGACGCTGTATTAGGCTATATAGTCTAGTTATATTGCACTGTATCGATTAGCTATGTTAGACTGTATAGCCTAGCTATGTTAGACTATATAGCCTAGCTATGTTACACTATATAGTCTAGCTACGTTACATTGTGATAGACTATGTTTACAGCCTAGCTATGTTAGACACCATTGCTGTTAATTCGAGCAACCTTTTTCGAGCAAGTGAGATAAGATCCTCAGGAATGGCATTTGTCGCAAAAAAAGTTGTCAAACTCTTCAATTTGCTTCATTTTGAAATTCAAATGACAACACCACTTGGCTTTGCTCCTTACGTCAGCAGCGAACCAAAAATAGAAACATTACGCATGATGGTGCAATTCCTCAAAACAAAAGTGTCTGGGCAAGTTTTGAGAGGTGGTTAAAAACAAAAGAATCCTCATCTTTATTCATGAGAAATGACACGGAACATTTTTGAGGAATGATGTCACCTTTCATAATATAATATACTGCACGTTGATGAGAATCCATTGCATTTTATTCATGAGTTAGAATACAAAGAAATAATTTATTTATGATGCACGATAATTCATTCGTGTTCTGCACTTGTTTCGAAAAATTGGGGGTAGTTCTTCTCACTATACACTGCTAATACTTGAGTGAGCAATGCGGTTGTTGGGTTTGAGAATTCGAGTAATACTTTCACAAACTCTTCTAGTGTAAAGTAGGAGGGAATCCTTGTCTTACATAAGCCGTAAGGATAGTTTCTTGTGCTTTATTCAATCCCACAAGCAAAGAATGGAGAACAGTAACTACGTTTTAGCTTTGATACGAAATTTCTGACTTACCTGTAGGCAAAAACTGACTGAAAACTAGTCGATAAACAACAAGGGCTCTGACAATACAATTTAGAAATAATAGTAAAATGACAGAAAATTATAGAGAGCAAGTTTGTGAACCAACTAATTTACTTGTCCCGCTTTTTAAACTTATAAGCTGGAGGTCAACGAACTTTGATTAGAATTCCTTGACAAACATAAACCGTGAGGATATTTAAATGCTGAATGAAATTAACTTTGAATGTCTGCGACAAAGGTCAAAAGCTAAGCCTAGCAAATTGTGGACATGTGGCTTAACCAAATGATTACAGGTTTCTCAATCAAAAGATAAAGTTTCTCGAAGATAATCCCAACGTTTTCCAAGGTTGTTGGCTTAAAATGTAAACCATTTAAACTAGAAAATAAACTAGAACTCTTCAGCAGCATTGCAAATAAACAAATATTCTCTTTGTCACACTGATCATGCAACAGAGGTTTCAAGAACAGTTTAGCAAATAAAGCATATGCCGAGCTTATTAAAACTACAGCCTCTTAGTAGCGCTGTATATAGTTGTATTTGATGCCTGAGATAATCTTCATGTGCTGGTTATTACTCAAAATTAAAACAATTTTCTGGAACACTGAGTAAAAAAGGAGGGTCAAAATACGTTAGAGAAGATTAAACAGAAAAATTGCAAAATCTTTAACACCCCTATCTATTTTAGACATATAAGTACTATTTCTAACTAATTTATGCTATAGTTAAAAAGAGTTAACAATTTAACAAAATTTATTATTTTGACTATCAACATACCAAGTAAAAAGAGGATTTTATAGTTCCACACATCCCAGCACTTTCATCTAAAGCAATTTTTTTGGTAGGAGAAACCATAAGCGGTTTGGGATAATTCGTATTGCTTTTGCTTCCTGTAACATTGTTCAGGTCATCAGCCTGGAAAGCACCTTCCTGTAAAGGCTGATTTTGCTCAGTCTTTATTTCATGACCACTTCTGGAAGCAGCTGAGAACTGCCTCAAGTTTAAACTAACATGGGAGGCACTGTATGGAGGAGGGGGTGGAAGACTCCTTGAGTATTCTGATGATATGTAGCTCATGTGGCTTCCATTAAAATCAAAACCAGTACTACTCTGTCTAGTTAAATATCCATGATTATGGAGCTCTGTCCTTGCAGAGTGTAATCTACTTGGTGTTGACAACAATGAACCATTATAGGAGTGAGTTCCAAGCCCTGGAGTTTGATCAGAAATCCAACTTGGCTGAGATTGTGGTACAGTTGTTATGCAGGGATATACCCTGTGATCCTGAGTTTGGTGATAAGATGGTGGACGTCCATAATGATATGGCAGTTGTGCACGAGAGCTGTTGGCAACCTTCGTCTTGGATGCCACTTGGCTGATCTGAAAGGAAGAACTGCCAGGTAAAGACTTTTCAGGTGGAATGATTGGTCGTGTTGTTTCTGTTTGAGAATCAATATCTAGAATCCACTGTTTTGGTGTCTGTAAACACTTGGTGCGAAATGAAGCATAGCTGGTTACCTCTCTCTCTATGTCAGCAAGTGAAAGGTTCAGATAACCGAAGTTAACACAAGTGAATGGATCATACTCAAGAGCTGACAGTACAACAGATGCAGTATAGTAAACAATACAGTCCATCTGAAATGCAGAAACAGTTGGTCTGGTCTCAAAAAGATCTGGATGATTACAGACCTGAAATAAGATAGAGATACAACATTAATTTTCTAGAGTTAATAATAAGCATACAAGTGCTATACAACATTTGGTAGGCATAATTACTTGGTAGGGTAGGGGGGAGTGAAAAAGATTTCTTAACCTGACTAAAATATCTTTTTCATTGCTCCAAATGAACATGTAAACATTAAAAATGCACATACTCCAATCTAACACGTATAACCTAGTAAAATAAGAGGGGCACATTTGACTAAGCTTTTAGAAATATGACTGGGCAGTTATGACACATGGAAAACGCAATGTGATTAAGAACAGACAATTACATATTATAAAAACAGTGCTTTTAATCCAGTTTTGAAAAACAAAAAATAGCAAGGTTGTAAATCAAAGATTTTTGTTAATAAATTGTACAGGATACCTTTCTCAGTTGCATCAGAATATTGATAACACTCAAGAAATGTCCACTTTCAAGGGTTTCTTTGGTTCTACAAATGAAAATTTAAAACTTTCAACAACTCTGTTTTATACAGGACCAAGAGTTGGAGAAATCCATACTTAAGACAATGAATAAAACTATATTGCCATTTTGTGTTCTGAGGCCTATTTGATGTTTGTCAGTCAGCTATGTAATTAGGTTTTGAAATAAAGGGGTAAAACCTAGCCTCAACTAAAACAGAATAAGTTTGAAAAAGTCAGGAACACAAAATAACCAAGTTGGAAATAAAGGTATAACTTAAGTTGTTTCTTTACATCCTTACAGAAAACATGTTATAATGGCTTTTAAGTGGTTGTTACAAAAATCTTTGAAATTCAAATAAACAAGTAGCCAACTGAGTAACAAACCTAATAGCGCTGTCCTAAATGGCTGTGGTGTTACCCCAGACAGGATCCACTGAAAAGGTATCTGCTTTTCAATGGGTTTTAAAAGGGTTGTTTTTCTAGGCTACAAGCCATAACTTGCAATGAATGGACACGTCAATGCAGTTTTGGTATGTAGCCTCTTACTGGTTAAACGCAAAATAATGCTTTAAAACTTAAAATGAAAGAAACTCATGTAAAATAATTTGTTAAAAATTCAAGGTTAACAATAAATGGAAAATGCCTAGTTAAATATATTACCAGCAATTGTTATATTTCTGACTTATTAACTGTAAAGTATACACATACTTTGATCTTGACATGTAGTCATCATACAAATAACGCTGTCGTTTTGATAACCTGCATCTCACAACATGCTCATACTTCTTGGGCATTTGTTTTTCCACTTCCAGCTTTAACCTTCGTAACAGAAATGGTCTGAGAACCTGTGAACGATATCGCAATATCAAAAATTGCCAGTTAGACCCCCTCTACACAAGAACCTGTTTAGCCTGAAATTTAAAACAGGTTCTTACTTTCTAATTAAGAATTAGAATACAAGCTCCCGTTTTCTATCAGCTGATACAACGAAGTGGGTGGCGCCTGAGTCATTCTCTCTTTGGCTGATAGAAATGATAAGCCAATATTCTAATTGTTTTAGTAGAAATCTCTGGAAAACAAGCAAGTTCAACTTCTTCTGGTTACCTGGCTCGATTAGCCCCACTAGGTTATTCCAGGTAACCAGCACCTTCACTTAACTATAAATTTATATATATAATATAACGTAACACACAAAAGGTAAAAATAGAGTACTTGTTGTTTCCAGTTCCCTCCCCCACAAACGTCAGCAAACCCGAGGGGAACATTCCATTCCCATTGTTTTCATAACCCGAAAACAAACTTCTGAGTCATAACTTTGAATCCTCCAGGCTCCATACTTTCTGGATTGTTGACTTTGACAAAATAACAAAGAGAAACTACTATAAGAATTTTTGGTCCTACCATTAAGACCTGTTTTAAGTGTCTGGCATTTGGCGTGGTTATCACGCATTTTTCTAGCATTATGTGTGTTTTCAACCGAACAGACCACAGACTGAGACACGTTACCAATACGTTCCATCACAAAACGTCTTGAAAAGAAGTAGAAAAGTTACATGGGAATAGAATAAGGAAGAAAGTCATTGATTACTGTTGTAGCATACATGCGATTAAAAAGATTTTCGTTGTTGTGTTTTTCAGGTTATTTTTATCTGGGTGATAAAGGGTTATTTCGTGATCCGTTATTGGGTCAAAAATAAGTCCGTGATCCGTTATTGGGTGCAATCGTGATCTTTTATTGGGTCAAAAATAAGTCCGTGATCCGTTATTGGGTACAATCGTGATCTGTTATTGGGTCAAAAAGAAGTCCGTGATCCGTTATTGGGTGCAGTCGTGATCCGTTATTGGGTGAAAAATAAGCCTGTGATCCGTTATTGCCTTAAAACTAAGTTCGTGATTCGTAATTCTACCCAAAATCTTATAGTTATATCGACTATATCGTGATCCGTTACACTTACGGCGTTCAAAATAAGAATGTAATTCGTTATCTGCGGGGACCCCCTTTATCACCCTGTCTGCAGTGCTCCATAAAAACTCCAGGTGAGCAATCCTAGCTATAATAACCATAGCATGTTCTCATCAGTTCTGTTCTCATTCCTTCAAAACTAAAAAGGGTTTAAAACAGAGTTGTCAAGTTCATACGATTAAAATTCTGGACTGGGTCAGTGCTCAAATGCTGATTAGCTTTAACCCTGGGTTAACTCAAAATTTAAAACTGAAGCAATTTTTCATAACGGAAAGATCTGCGGTTCTTATAAAATACTGCAGGTTCATATTTTCCAACTAAAAGAACTTGCTGATAGCAAAATTACGCCCTCTAGAATCCCCGTTTTTTTCTTTGCTGCAAATTTTTTCTTGCCGTTTTGTTGACTGCAAGTTTTCGTTGCGTGAGCTGCAGCGGGTATTTCTTCGCTGCATGAGTTTTGTGGGGCACCGTAGTTTTCTGATTCCTTCCAGATAAACGGCTGAGTGGTTGGCACAGTGGTGAGGTCTGTGCGCATGCCTTCTAACAAAAAGGTCCCAGGTTCAACACCCGGCTCAGCCGAGTTTGAACATTTGTGTGGCCTTCTTTTCCGCCAAAGTTCACTCAGCTTTCCATCCTCCCGAGGTCAGTAAAATGAGTACCAGCTTCTGCTGAGGGCTAACCTGCGACGAAATAGTGTGCCGTCCAGGGGGAGTCAATGACTTTCATCCTCTCAACGCTGCAGTAGAAAACGGAGACAAGTACCGCGGGCTCCAATGAGCTAATTTGGCTCGAAAAAGGATTTCAGTAGCTTTAGCTTCCAGGTATTGCATTCCTACAAATTTTATATCCTGTGTTCCTCGCGTGCAAAAAGTTTTAACCTCAAGGACCGATTTATCCTTGTGAGATTGCTAGATTGGAACGGGTTGTACTTCCACTCGTCTGCAGACACAGTCACAACGTTAACATTCAGTGGGACTGTTCAACATAATGGATATTAGTATAAATCTACTAGCGTACTATTGCCAGTGCTGTTCTCTGATTGGCTACTCTACCCACTATCTATTCGGTGATGGATAGTGAGTAGCGATTGTCAACAAAATGGC
>JAODFW020126037.1:0-12723 GCA_027575235.2 Palythoa mutuki | reverse complement strand
GCACCACCACCATCATTGTCACCACCACCACCATCATCTACAAAAACGCTCCGCGGTTCTATGTGGTTGTTTTATAAATTTGGTCAAAATGTACAATAAATTAGGGAACCAATCAAGTTGCATAAAACTCAATATCCAGTGGTTTCTTTTAACAAACTTATTTGACTCAGTCTGCCTAATCGATCGACACCAGCTATTTAATTAGCTACACCCGTCGGTAATTCGTCAGTAGAAAACGCCTGTGGAATTCATTTCCTTCCTCCCATGCACCCTTCCGAAAATGTTAAAGTATTTTTTAAATAAAACTATTGCCCCATAATCTCTTCATTCGTCACCATACCAGCATAACCCTGTCGACTGAGAAAATTATCTGCAAAACAGTATATGCTGAAGATATTTATTCCTTTTTTATCCTGATAATCGTTTTAGTTTGTTAATTTAATAGTTACTTTGTTTTCTCGGCCGATCAGTTTATCAGCCGTATCTCTTCTCCAGATCTATCTTAACTTTAAAGCTTTACATAACCGGTAGCACAAACACACCGACAGTAATTCTAGTTGTATTTGAATTTTCCTATATCTACGACGAACGGTTCTGCCCCAGTAACAAAACTTTAAGGCACCCTGATATGTAGAATCCAATATAACTTATCCTATGAAACTCGGAATCCTCCTACAGGAATTAAGGATCTAGTCCATGAAATCCAGATACCATTTCATGGAATTCAGGTCTAGATTTCTGGAATCTACTTCACCAGATCTAGTAGAAACCAGAATCCTGTGCACGAAATACTGACCCAGTCCGCGGAATCCAGAACCTACTTAAGGGAGTCCGGGATGAAGTCAAGGAATCTAGAATCCAGCAACAGAAATCCAAAATTACGTTGGCGAAATTCAGATGATATAGTCTGTTTTACAAACGGAAGCCATAATAAAGTTAAGGGTATCCAGAACCAATCGTGGGAATTCAAAATCAAACACATCTGGTCTAATCTCGGTTTCTGGAAATCTACTGACCCTGACCAGTCTTATAAACTTAACCCGAGGGAGGGGTAGGTTGGTAAGTACCCAGATACTAATGTCGATCCTATCTTCTAAGATGACCTTACATTTGACTCTTCTTTAACATAATAGTAGGTCCTTTGCAGACGTAGGTCACGTGTCTAGATACCACATAGCAACACGCAACTGGTGTGCAAGTTAACCATACTTTCAAGTGTGGAAAGGAGCAAAGCGAAGGGATGACTTGACAGAATCATCCATGTTCTGACGTGGATTTGCAACAAGAAACCATCAAATATCAACCTGGTTTATCATAATGAACCAAATCAAATATGAGACAATAAAAACCTGGTTTATTTTTCTCTAGATTTTATTGGCTTCTTGCTGCAAATCTATTTTCAAATCGTCGACGATTCTGTTAACAGTAACCGCTTCTTTCCACACGTGAAGGCACTGATTATCTTGCTCACCAGTTGCGCGTTGCTATGTGGTATCTAGGTACGTGTTCCCAACTCCTGCAAAGAGCCTCAGTACTAACGTTCGTTAACGCCAGACGCGCTTGATTTCAAATCAAAGGAATAACAGGGTACTGTTGTTTTGTTATTTGAACAGCTTGTTTAAATACTTAGCTTAAAACATATTCGTGCGTTATTGTCGTGGTGAAATGGGCCACCGGTTCAAAATGTTGAACAACATTAAATTATCGATCTTGGAAATCATATCTTAAACAACCGCCAGATTCACTTTACAAACAATGAAAATTTGGAGTTAGTAACACTACATCACTCGTTAGTAAAACTGCAAGTATCCAGTAAAGACATTGTATGTCTGCCTACTGGAAATCTAACACAAAAAGCCAAACACTTTTAAAATAATAAGGCAGTCCAAGTTCCAGAAACAGTTTAGACAGCCTGGAATTGTAAATCCGAATTATAAACATTTTTAAAATTTATTTTCAAATAATAACGTTCTTAGAATGTCAGTATCTCATCCCGGCCTATAAAACGCACGGGACAAGATAAATATAAATATACAATTACATCTATCGTAAAATCAAGCCATTTATACAACATACATATGCAAAGGAATCTTTACAATTTTAGTTTTCTAATCTCCGCAAAATTTTTGTTCAAGGAGATAATCTCGATATTTTAACTCGACGCGATGCAAATGGATTCGTAAGAGCTAACTAATGTGCCTAAATAAGCTCACCCAATGAGATAATTAATGTGCCTACATAAGCTCACCCAATGAGATAATTAATGTGCCTACATAAGCCCTATTTCATTGAACGGCACCCAATGAAATGCTTTAACCAGTTCCCAAGCCCCTTACCTGCCGAACGAATCTTCCCTTACTTCATAAGAAACCCGATAAAACGGTCGAAGAAATTATAGCTTCTAGAATCCTTAAAACGCAAGGAGTTCGCAACATCCAACGTTGCTTTCACCTTTAATCCTTTAAGCCTCAAACACGACAACTCCCAGCTAAGTCCCATGCTTTTCCTAAATGTTTGACGAATTCCATTCTACATCTTCCAAAGAATACAATAAATGATCAATTCCTTATTTCTCATTACTAAACGCGTTGTTTTGTATTAATTATGTAAGGAAGGCGAGATGCTAATGAGATGCCTGGGGCACAGAGGGTTAGACCTTAAACTACTTTGAGAAAATCAAATTCTAGTCCGATTCTAAATGAAAAATATGAGAATATCTTAACACGTTTCAAACAAAATCCTTATTAAACATTACATCACAAGAATCAATGAAACATTTTGGCTGAAAATTTCTGTCATGCTTTATAAAGTCTATCTGTTTTCTTTCGTTTTGATTTAGCTTTTTGTGTAAAACATTAACGGTTATAATTTATATATTTCTATAATATCCACACATTTGTTCAAAGCGATGACACAAGTTGAGCATCACAACTTACACATTTCGTGTACAAAACAAGATAAATACAGAAGTCCGTTACCAGGAACTTTTAACTTCCCTGTTCACATTAACCTCCATCGGTTGCCGAAAGAGATGTTTTGATTCTCGCATAATATGACAAAGACTTTTCCTAACAGCCAATGAGAAGGGGTGACGTCACTTGAATGTAAAAAGAAAAAAACAAATTTCGCGGGAAACGTGTTTCTAATTATAACCTTTTCTACGACCCGGTTGGGGGGAACACTCAGATCCTATAGCTGATCCTAGTAACGGCCTCCTGATAAATAACCATAACGTTGGATTTTGCACGTTTTTCTCCCGTAGACTGACTGTAAATACAAAAAGCACTTTAGGAGACTGTCAAAACAGATAATTTATACATCAGTAAGACTGATTATCTGAATATCTGGGATATTGTCAGCACAGTGTACCTACATGGTTATATTCGGTAAAGAGATTAAATGATACTGGTGAGACGATCTCGAAACTTTATCTGCTACTTTTGATCCATTCTCACACAATACCCAAATCTTGGAGATGCAGGGAATGCATAACCCTCGCCGGCAGTTGAACTATCTGCTGATAATTTTTTTGGCAAATTATAACTGTCCCAGGCAAACCAAACTTGACTTGGATCAGCTGTTTCTAGAACACACCGCAATTGTGGTTCAACCAAAGAATTCGAACACACGTAGTTGTCGTGATACAAAACTCAAGCCACATTACCAGCGCCAACAGCACTTTCATGGGATTTGAAATGAAATGTAATCGACGTAATGCAAACTCTCTTCTGGAAAGTTCTCGGAGTTGAGCAATTTCGGCTCATACTAAAATTCTCAGTCTATAGCTACTTTTATCACTGCAGTTCCTGCAAAGGTGATGTGTTATTTTGCTATTTTGTGGAATTCGATCCGCGATCCTATATAAATTGTTACAGAGTCTTCAAAGCCCAGAGGTAGATTCTTCCACCAAGTGTAGTTGTACCAAACCCTCTGCAAAGTGTTATCTTTCATTGTTGATGGTTCCTTTGAGAAAAAGATAACCCATGGCAACAGTTTAGGTACATTAAATGCGACTGCAAAATGATCTACCCCTTCCCTGAGGATCTAAGAAGCAATAGGCCCATTTTCATCCTTACTGTACTGCGACACATAACGATGACCCGAACTCATGATCTTGGCTCCTGCCCTCATCATCACCTGTGCTTGCTGGAACGACTGCTTAATTTCTTTTAACCACTCGTGGTACTCGGTATCCGTCTGAAAATGTAATACCATAACATTACCTAGCAGTACCACTATTAGTATCGATATCAGTATACCAGTATCGATAACAGGTACCAGTAATTGGTGCCAGTACCAGTACCAGTAGGAAGTATCATTTGTACCAGAATCAATAACAGTGCCAGTAATCAGTACCAGTGCCAGTACCATTGGCAGTATCAGTGCCAGTATTAGTACCAGTATCAGTACCAGTAATCAGTGCCAGTACCACTATCAGTAACAGTATCAATATCAGTACCAGAATCAATAACAGTACCATTACTGAATCAGTGCCAGCACCATTACCAGTATCAGTACCACTACCAGCAGCAATACCATAACAAGTATAACTATCAGTATCAGTATCAGTGCCAGTACCAGTGTCAGTATCAGTACCAGTATCAATGTCAGTATCTGTAGCAGTACCATTACCACTACCACTACCAGTAGCAGTACCATTACCAGTTTAACATTCACTATCACTATCAGCACCACTACCACGAGCAGTACCATAACAAGTATAACTGTCACTGTCACTATCAGTACCAGCACCAGTAGCAGTAACAGCACCGTTACCAGTATCAGCACCAGGATCAGTACAAATCTTTACCTCTGCCCGTAGAATATGATCTCTGTTATCCTTCAAGTTCGTACAGATTTTTATACATTTGAAATTCTTTATAGTAGTTTCTTCAACTCCAGTAATATTTTCCATCACCAACAAACTTGGAGGATTCTGTATGAAAAAATATTGTACGTCTCATCACCTTGACAAATAAGCAAATGCGTCACACGTCATTTTCCCTTGATAACTCATCGTTCTTTAATTTCGTTTACTCACTTCCAAATGCTAACAGTACAAAGAACTAATTCCTGAATGGCTCAAAAGGCTGGTGATTATTCTTAGTCACGGTTAACGTATTTCCATGAAAACTAAATTCTTTAAGTTTAAACAACGTTCAAACACAGAAACAATTTAAACAGTTTTATCAATCAACACTTCCAGCTTTGGAGTTTAAAGGACAACAATATCGTGGGCTGCTAGTAAAAACTCTCTAATCCTAAATTTGTACCTGGTTAAGTCCAAAGTCTAAACTACTTTTATCACGTTTTTCTTACCAAGCTTTCTGCTCTCCATTCCAATCGGTTGGGAAATAAATGAAAGTATCTCCGTTGCCAGTTGGTCGTGAACGGACCGCCCAGTTTGTACAGGTAGCCCTCCAGTAACCTGTCTCCATCCTCAGCTACTTCTGCCGGTATTTAAACATACCCATTATGAGCGGGGAATTATAATACATGACGGTTAGTTTCAACACAAAGTTAAGGCCCCGTCCACAAGAAGATGCTTGCTGCCCATTCGACGATGCTGCCCATTCGACAGTAAACGCTGGCGAAAGTGACTTAGTATCGTCTTCGTGCAGACAGTGACACTCGTTATGGCTTATTTTCGTAAACGCTACATTATGTGACTCGTTACCAATCCTTTTTGAGGAAGTAAAACAAAAATTAAGGCTAGTGCCCAGTATCCACAAGGTGGTTTGAATCGTTTTCGTGTGGGCGGGCACTGAAAAACGGTATCAAAACACGTACACACAATTGTGTTGACAGAGAACTTTTTGCTTACTTTTAGCCGTTTATAAAGCGTCCCGTGTGTACGGGGTCTAGGTACCCGTTGGCCAATGACAACTAAACAAAGCAAACAAGTCTTTCTGGTAAAATCCCAGAGACCGAACCTAAATAATTGGCATTAAAACAGCCAAATAACTTGTTTTGTTCAGTTAAACTTTTTACACTTTAAAATTTACTAACTTTGTTGTTCAAAATAACGGTATCTATTCGACTAAACACCCCTTCAAATAAACGCCGTTCAAAAAGCGAGTGCAGTGATAATCTAGTTTAAGCGGCCTAAAAATTTGTTTTCCTCGATTGTAATAATCGATTATAATACCGTTTATTGGCGCATTCATTTCAAAGCTAAACGAAACAGTAAATGGCATTTCAAGAAAATACTGAAACATGTTTCTTGTTTTAAAAACTTAAACGCTCAGCTGCTACTGTTTTTAAGTAATTAATTGGATTTTAAATATACGCCGCTTTCGAATGAAATCGAACGCCGTTCTAGAAATGAAAATCACCGCGGCGTTATTCGAATAAATACGATGATGTATGCTAGGCGTTTCTAATAGAATGTGAAGTGCTGCTGCCGGAATTCAATGTGCTATATTATGAAACAGCGAGATAAAACTAAATGGCATCTTAAATGAGAAAAGCAGCCCAGAGGAGACAGCTATATTTAATAATTATCAGTTCCCCGAATGTGTGTTGGATATGAGGTGATAGATAGCCGACGAGGCGCGAAACGCCGAGTTAGCTATTTTCACCTAATATCCAACAAGACGTGAATGGAATATATGTTTTATTGAATTTATCAAATGCACATATTTCTTTTTGGAGATGTTCAAATTTCATCGTAGTAGCACTTTAAGAATTCAAAGATTTTTTATTGTTCCCTGATAAACGACAAGCGGACGGTAGTTCGAAAATTTGGGAAACCTTCATAAACGCTTTTGTAGTTTTAAAGTTTTATATCAGATCAGATATTTTTTAACCACATACTGTTTTAATTATGAACACTGATCGCACAAATGTTAATAATCTTACAATGCTTTGTGAACAATTAAGTGAAAACGTGTACACAGAAATCAACACAATACAAACTATAATGGAGGGTTAATAATTCAAAACTAGGTATTTTACCAGTATCTTCCCATCTAAGTAGCTAAGATGGCAGATTGTTTGTTTCTGTGGGCGATTCATTCGACCTTATCATCGCAGCCTTAATGTGGCAAATAATTCAGCAATAATGTTTTGCTTTGTTGGGCCATCGGTCTGAACTGGTTGAATCTACAATTATTATTGATCAACGTAATCGATCGGTTATTGGGATTGTTTTGGTTGTCAACAGCTTTTAGCTTTAGGCACTAATATCTGATCGATTGTGTAGGCCGTCCATTTAGGCACTAATATCTGATCGATTGTGTAGGCCGTCCATTGCAAAACACGACACCAGTTTGCATATAACAGACCTGAGACTCTAGAATCGTAGCTAAAACAACGATCATCTCAGCATTTGACATCGTTTTGACATTCGTCGCAAAAACCAGTAGCATGCTCATTTCTCTTTCAAAAGCATGTCGTCTTTGGCGCAGGTTGGCTATTATCTATAGCCACCTTCTCAAAAAATCGACTATGAAACTGGCTATTTCAGTCGTGCCCAAGCCACCTCGACCAGATTGACCACAGAAAGCCCCGTCACGATTAATGTTGATAAGATCTACACGCTTTATACTTTGCTACGTTTTGACAATGAAGTTAGAATAAATTCGAAATATCAACGATCGCATGAACGATCTCCAACAATTTTGTATTCTTGTTTTTAACTTAGTAAATAGTAAGTCCCAAGATGTTCCTCAGAGTTGTTTACCTGCTGTGTTTCATTATCTTTTGACGTCAAATGGTTGCTTCATACACAACAATCGATTATTTGCTACTAATAAAGATACGGGATTAAAAGCAGTTTAAATTGGGACCAAGAACATTTTCTAAGAGTTACGGAACGTATAACAAATCAAAACACATTGACCTGTCAGTGAGTTCTGATGTTGTTTTGCTTTTCGTTTGGCTTCCAATTTATCATGCTCTTGGTTTACCACATCAAAGACAGTTTCTAAAACAATAACAACAGTTATTAGTCATTCTAAACACACTGTTTTCGTACAACAACAAACAAATACCTTAGTTTCAAATTTTAAAAAATCCTGAAATTCGAAATTTATCTTTCACAAATTGGTGTCCATTTTAATATTCTTTTGTCTTCAAATCAGCCCCACTTGCCTCATTTGGGGTAACATATTCTTTTGAACAACATTATCGTGAAGGATTTTGTACCACGGTTATAAACAATTACCTTATGATACGATCTTCGAGGTGGACCTGCTCTCAACAGATGTGGCTTCACAGCTCAGTTGAAAAAGCACTGCCCTGGTATCGCAGAGGTCACAGGTTTGAAACCCTCTGAAAGCCTGAATTTTTTCAGTGTTCTCTTTTGCAATTACGTTTGCGTTTATAACCACGAAGATCGTATCCTAACGTCATATTCTACTGATTTTTAACTCTTGAAAGAACAAGATTAGTGGAACTAATTTGAATACTGACAAATAAATACTAAAATCACAGCAAAGAATGAAGGAGGTCGATATATCTCTCAAATGGGCGCAGTAAACAAAAGAGCTTTTCGACACAACCAGAAGTAGCGACCATACATCATTTGTGAAAATAATGCGTTCTTTAAGACGTGAAGATATTATTCATTTTCTAGTGATCTTTCAGCAATATTAATATATTATTTAAAAGAGCTTTCTATTTAGATACTAAGATTGAGTAAACAAAACAGTAATAACTATAATTAAGATGGGTTTGCTATCCATTTGCAGCGACAAAACACTAACGATAGATCTTGGTTTTACCTGCTATCTCTTGCTGCCATCTTTCCGAGACCGTAAGATTGAAGTCTTTGTAAATTTCTTGATCTTGATCCGTCAACTACAAAAAAACGGTGACGTTATGGAAATTACGTAACCTACATATAGCTATATCAAAGTTAAAGAACTGATTTTGTTTATCAAACTTTAACTACAAGCCTTACAACTTGAAACTACCAAGTCAATAATCGAGCTAGACTACCCTATACCTGTGCTTTATCCAAAGTTGGTCTGCAACGCCTTAAATTCAATTACCGGAAAACAAATTTCCAAAACACGACTTTCCAAATTGTAAT
Source organism: Palythoa mutuki (assembly GCA_027575235.2). Lineage (NCBI taxonomy): Eukaryota > Metazoa > Cnidaria > Anthozoa > Zoantharia > Sphenopidae > Palythoa > Palythoa mutuki. The sequence goes on along the minus strand of JAODFW020126037.1, from coordinate 3,686 downwards.
ATCATTGATAGAAAATCGTGGAAAAACACTATTCTGAAGACAATTCGCACAAACTATATACATACCTTGATTCCCTTGACGTCGTCTTCATCAAATGAGCCGATGTCAAACGCGTCAGCGGCATTTACTTCTCCCCTTGGTGGAACTAACGGTGGAGGATACTAAAAACATTTCGTTTTTTCTAAATTAATGTCTCGAAGGAATATGAACATAATTTCAATGAAAATGAAATCGTTATACATGTAATAAACAGTTCACCTTATAGTCGGTGCTTTGTATGGGTTTTACTTTCTTGTTATTTGTTGTAAAAACACTCACTCGCTTGTGCCTAGCCTTGGTGGTTTTGCTACAATGACTCGTGAATAAAACCCGGTACGTCGCACTTTCTATGAAGTAAACTATATATATAAACGCAAGGTAAATCACTGATAATTACCAGCAACACACCTTCAGTCAGGTTATTTTGTGAATAACAGGGCGACCTTTAATAATACTACAGAACATAATAACAATCACGTCCAAATCAAAGAGTACCTTTAATAACTCTACCAGCTTCCAATCAATTTCTTTGAAGAAATCATGAGTTTTGACCTCCGTCGCCCTAAACATAGAAAAAATGTTTAAACTTTTCAACTCTAAACGAGAGAAAAGTTTAATAATTTCTCCCTACTAGCTAGTTACAACAGAGTTTTTTCTTATGTTTGGTGCGCCATCTTGACCAGTCTAGCAACTAAAAAACTAACCAGAAAACCATTTTTTACTCTTGTTAAACGATTAACCCATGACACATAAACGCCGTAAAATATATTAATTTTGTACGAATGAATGTACTGTTTGTACCTCAGAACCTAGATAAAATGAAAAAAAAGGTTCGTTGTGTATGGACCGGTGAAATTTTAAAAACTGAAAATTCGCTAACAAAGAGCATCACTTTATGTCGACAATTGTCCGACTCTACACAACAAATAAAAATACTACTACAACTAGTATAGTATGACAAGCATGACAGCGAATCAAAAGACGACAAAAGATTGACTGGTCAATTACAACCACCCTACAGCGTTTGTATGTCTTTTGGCCAGTGGAACCAACCAGTCAAAGACTCTCGCTTTTGGTTTAAAGCTGTGCAACAATTGTTTCAGTTTTCTTTTAGCATATAAAATTCATCGTAAATAGTCCCAGCCTTGCTATGATTTTTGTCGGATCATGGTCGCATTACCTTCAGTTATTGGGAGATAATGGACTGGAGGACGATAATTTCTTGAAGTTCAGCTTTATTTGATTGGGACGTTAATCAACTGCAGTTTAATGATAAAGATTGAAAGGACGTCTTTTTAGTTTCCTCGATTTCTTAGGCTGAGCTCCTGTCTGTGTTACTGGACTTCAAGTTTCTAGTCGAAAGCCAATAGTACTGATACTTAAAGAGTTCAAGGCATTGAAACTGCTGTCATCAGTGACCTGGTCAAGACGCTGTGAGGCGCTATGCGCAAACACAGTCCTTGGGATACTTCAACGAAACCTTTCTATCTGTAACTCTTTGACCAAGAGCGTGCTTATACGCCTCTTGTTCGCCAATTGGTTAACTATTATAGTAATATAGTACTGTATATAGTACTACGAACGAGACAGCTATTGTGCTGCAGAAAACCGCATCCATAGGCACTTTTAGAGTGCGTAAGGGAAAACTATTAGATTCTAATAACTACCTCGGCCTGAAAGGTGTAAAGTTTCTCGGACCGACCGTTACTTACCCTCTCCCTCTGCAACCTAAACGACTTGGCACGTCTCTCTGCAGCAATCCAGCAAGAAGACCCTTCATGGCATCAGAGAAGTTCTCTGGATATTCAACATCCTGTATGGTGACATACAACGTTAGATTTAACCAGAAGCCCGAGAGCTATAAAGTGTTGTCGAAAGTTTTGCAAATTGGCAAAATTTCTTTTAATAAGGAAGCTAGACAGGAATAATTTACACTCTCTTCTAAGAGTCCGATTACGATTTAGAAAGACAGAGCAATATCAAAACAACTTACCAGAGTTAACGTGAGCCTATCGATTTCATGCTTGTCTTTCGTTTTGTGTTGTCTGAATGGACTGTGCCTGTGGTATAAAGGAACGAAGCGTGAGCAGTAACCCCAAGTGAAAAACTTTAGTTCAGCTGGGTCAAAAGGAGGTCCAGCCCACATTGCAATCGACCACTTCGAAAAAACAGATTTTACTGCCTTTGGTGTACTTCCATGGGTGAAAAAAAAGTGGTAAAAAAATCACAAAATTCAAAATAAAAACGCATTCTTATTTGTTATATGAAAAGTGGTAACTGTAGGACTATTCAATGTTCACAATATGAGCTCGACCTCCTTTTGACCCATCTGAACTACCGGCCAAGCGGAACGAGAGAGTAGCATGGGTCTTTAACAAATCAGCAAGGGTGAATTTACGCTACCGTGAGATTTTTCGGAAGGAAAAGTTTACCTTTACGCATGTACGCTTACTAAATTTACATGTGCCTGTAAATGTTAAAGTCGTTTTGTTTGCTCTTACCCAACTAGCAGTTTGAACAGCATGCAACCCAGTGAAAACCAATCAGCGCTTGAATCGTATGCTTCTCCCTTCTTCAGCACTTCAGGCGCCATGTAACCATGCGTTCCACTGTTGACGTTAACAAACGTTGAAGTCATGCACAAAAAAATGCGTATTTTACCTAAAACATAATTTAGGACACAAAAGTTGAAATGTTCTCTGTCCCTGGAACGCTGTGAACTTTAGGCCTGGACTAAAAACACAATCTTTCAGAAAAACTAGAAGTCTTTTTGTCTAATACAGCAGCAAGAGTGAAATCGGCTGAAACCATGATTAAGATATAAAACTAAATTGTAAGATGGTCAAACAATTCCCCCTATTCAGGTGGGACCCCTACTGGTTCGCTCGTGACAGTACGGACCGAGCGCAGCGAGTTTCGTACAAAAGAGACCGAGGTCTAACGAGACTGAGCATACGAGGTTAATAATTCGTTTATTATATGACTTTTTTACTTCCGGTAATTTATCCCATGCCTACGTATACGGAAATCATCGGAACTATCCGACAATTTTCGAAAATCATCTGAAAGTTTCTGAAATCTTTAGAAACTGTTTCTTATGCATATTGCGATTTTCTAAAAAATCTTCGGAAATATTTGGAAGTGTTCGGAAATCTTTCGAAAATTTCGGAAGTAAACAATAATTTTGCGAGATTTGAAAATTTTCTGAAAATCATCATCCTGGAAACCGGTCCGAATACGCGTGTAAACGGCCCGTGGGACGAATAGGCATTTTGACAGACGCCGTGTGAACCAATCAGGATGCAGGAAATTACAAGGATAGGTCATATAATAAATACATATACTGATACATATTCTCTCGACATTCTAAGCCGTTCCATTGAAACACGTAAACAAAATTGACAACGTTACAATAATCATGCAGGTAAAAACTAATTTTCGGAGTCATTTGCCTTGCATTTGTATTGAGTTACAGAATTTACTCTGATTTTTCAGGAAAGTGTAGTTAACCACTTTCTTGTTACTGGGCTGCCTGTGGGGCAAGCCCAGTTCTAAAATACCTTCCGTGTTTTTTTCTTTTTTTTTTTTTTATCCGCGAGAAATTGCAATTATTGCGCAAGACTTACATATATTGTTCGAATTTTTCG
>JAODFW020125019.1:0-12723 GCA_027575235.2 Palythoa mutuki | reverse complement strand
AAATAAGCCCAACAAGCCTCGTTTTGGGTAACACATTCTTTTGAAATTTCAACTCAAGAACGAGGCTTGTTGGGCTTTTTTGAATGTTCACAAAAGAATATTTAAAATCGGCGCCATTATGAAAGTGGTCTATACTGTTAGCTTTTTATTAAATTGTATGCCGAAAGTTACGTTCATCAGGATTGTGTAGCTACACAACTTTTTACACCAAAGTTAACTGAATTTGATTTTTATTAAATTAACAAACTTTTGTCAATGTTTTATTTCAAAGTTGTGTTTGCAGAATGTTTCTATATTACTTTAACTTTGTATTAGATAATTCAGAAATGATTCTGTTAAATCTTCAATTTTTAGGATTATTAAATAATATGATTAGTATTCTCTTGTGAATTACCTACGTGTTTGAAAATCTCTTTTAGAATCCTACGGCATTTGCTGTGTGAACTCATTAAGAAATCTGTAGCGAAAAGGGATCCTAAGTTGCTGTTGCGAAGGTAAAGATTGTCTTAGTTACATTTTAAACACAGAACGATATCTAGCGTACCGATACGTGAAATAAAGTCAACAAAATACGATACACTTCAAGCTTAATAAGTGATTGAAGGACAGAGTTAGGTCTCAAGAACAAGTTGATCAGCACCGTTGAACTTACAGAACTATTTTGCAGCAGATGGTGGAGCCGTGCTTTAGAGTTTTTCTCTTAACAGATAGCTATTATTCGCAACACACAGCTAAAATGTCTTTTATGTTGGAGTTTGCAAACATGTGAATTGTTCTTGAACTGCTTACAAATACAAATGTCACATTAGATGGCTTTTAATTTTCCGCATTATTTAATTCCAAATGCAAATAACTTGTATGCATATTTTATGAACATGTAGAAAATCTCTCTTGCACAGAACTGAATCCGTAGCCGAAAAAATGTTGTCAGACTGGTTGGCGTTTTGTATGTACAACTTTTTAAAGGTAAAACAACTGTTTACTATGGTTATGCTAATAATTTTAATAGTATTCAATATTTATTGATATGCAATAATGATGATAATTGCGATAATGATAATAGTATTATTGGTATTTATTTGTTTTCTGCGCATTTTGATTATTATTATCTTTACTGTCATCATTGACATCACAACACTGCCCGGACCAACTGACTATCATCATTAACATCACAATACAGTCTGGATTAGCTGATTATCATCATTGACATCACAATACAGCCTGGATCAGCTGACTATCATCATTGACATCACAACACTGTCTGGATCAGCTGATTATCATCATTGACATCACAACACCGTCTGGATCAGCTGACTATCATCATTAACATCACAACACCGTCTGGATCAGCTGCTTATCATCATTGACATCACAACACCGTCTGGATTAGGTGATTATCATCATTGACATCACAACACCGTCTGGATTAGGTGATTATCATCATTGACATCACAACACCGTCTGGATCAGCTGACTATCATCATTGACATCACAACACCGCCTGGATCAGCTGATTATCATCATTGACATCACAACACCGCCTGGATCAGCTGATTATCATCATTGACATCACAATACAGCCTGGATCAGCTGATTATCATCATTGACATCACAATACCGTCTGGATCAGCTGATTATCATCATTGACATCACAACACCGTCTGGATCAGCTGATTATCATCATTGCCATCACAACACCGCCTGGATCAGCTGATTATCATCATTGACATCACAACACCGTCTGGATCAGCTGACTATCGCTGGCACTTTGTTTCAAATTACCATACAGCTGTTATTGAGACACAAGGCATTTTCTCTTGTTTTAAAAGCTTTGCTTTATTTTTGTTGCGTTTCATTGAAGTTTTATTTTTATTTTTTGTTTCAGGTTGAAGCTGGTGAGCCACTGTTTGTGCTCTTCAAAGCCATCAAGAGACAGGTGGAAAAAGGTCCTGTGGATGCCATCACTGGTGAAGCACGCTATTCATTAAGTGAGGATAGACTTCTTCGTCAGGCTGTTGAGTTTGAGGTATCAATTTTTTTATGTGTATTTACTTCTTTTGATGACCTTAATTTAGCCTGTCTTAAGCTGTTTTAGGTTGTGCTTTTCAACATCGCCTGCATGGTCTGGGACAGTCTTTGAACTTGGTTGTGCAGCTCTCAAACTCACAAAACAAGGTTACCGCAAAGATTATATCATAACATTGGTTGTAACAGCGGTACAAAATCCGTCGCGATAATTATATTGACCCACTAGAATTGACCTGCTCCCAACATATATGCCTTCATAGCTCAGTTGGTTAGAGTCCTACACCAGCATAGCAGAGATAATGGGTTCAAATCCCACTGAAGCCTGAATTTTTTCAGTTACTTAAATTGCATTTATAACTGCGAAGGTGACATGCTAACGATATTGATAATTTCATTGTTCTCTTTTTCTTCGTTCTTGTCTACCACTACATTTCGGCAATCCTGCACTCTTCAAGCAACTGTCATGTTTATGTCCATCGTTGTGAGGTAATGTCATTTCACGTATCATTTTCCCACACGTTGGAGCCATATTTGTGGTAAAGAAGAAAATTAATATTAGGGCTATTAAAATGCATAGATATATAAGTCTTAGCTGTTCAGTCGTTTTGGCAAGTAAATGGACCATTGAAAATATCTACATTGAGTGGAAATGTGTTTCATTGATTCATAAATGTCATCTGTTGCTGCCCCAACAGAAAGTAACCGTGAGTGTGGAATACGACGATACACCTCCCGAAAATGTTGTCCTTTTAGATTGTGATTCCATTAGTCAAGCTAAGGACAAGATTCTGGATGCTATATACAAGGTATTAATATGAAAATTATTTTTTTTAACTCTTTAACATGTATTATTGTTGTTCTGTCAAGGGTTCTGATAAAAAACTGTTTTAGACTCCAAGTCTAAATACATACTACTGTTGATGTTGGTAGTACTTTAAAATCAAGTGTTTTAGTGTTAAATTAGATATTACTGATGTCAATTTATGTTTTTATTAATCGTGATCTTGATAATAACAATGTTAGCAGCACATGATTATTCTGCTGCTACTGTCCCGTTCGTGGGTATTATTCTTATTACAAAAAATGTAAATGTAGTGAATATTAATATAGTGTGTTTTGTTTTTATTGTTAACACCTTTGGTTAAAGCAATATGTCATGTTACCCCTCTAATGAATGTGTTTACTACTGCAGAATAAGCCATATTCAGCTAGACTCGGGCGGGACACGTTACAGTTGGGTATGTTATAAATTGATTGGTTTGTTAGTTAAACAAAGAAATATTTTACGAAACATTTGAACTAAACTTTTTTGTTTATCCAACCATCGTATATTTAATAGGAGGAAAATATTTTCCTGTAAAATATAGTGGTCACCCAGCTAGTTTTCTTGTATATGAGACTTGATTACTTTAGGTATAATAGAATCTTTGTTTAGCATAAGGATCATACTAATCTCATTTAAGCATCTGTCAAAAAGATAATTTTACTTGATTGTTTTAAAGTGTAAATTAACATTCACTAACTCCCAGAAACCAACAAAAGGTAAAAGTAATAGGAGCTATCTTCAGTTTTGTTTTGTAGAACCGAATTTAACGTCGGTAGGAAGTAGGAAAAGTTGATTGTCCGAAATTTGTTTATTATGAGCTTTTGGTTTAAAGTGGCAACAACTAGAGAAATTTAAAACTCTGCGTTTCTTTAGAGTGGCTTCACGCTGGAGGGAGAGTGAGGCATCTACGAGATGATGACAAGTCCAGTGAAGTTGAAGGAGTGTGGCGGCGCATCAACACAATTTCACATTATGACGTAAGTTATACTTTGTACGAGGGTTGTTATATTGAATCAAGTAACATACAGTGGTGCTTTACTTAATTCTTTTTCATTACCAAAGACTGGAGTTGAAGATTTTGATAGTCTTGAAAACTCCGCTCTTTTAGTTCTAGTCTTCACAGTTTTTCGGTTGGCACTTATTATTTATGTGTCCGAGAGCCCCTCTTGAATCTTGTCAAATCAAAACTCTTAGACTTTTGTCACATCCGAACTCTTGGAGTCTTGTCGCGTCAGAACACCTGAATTTTGTCACACGTGTAAGAACTCTTGGAATCTTGTCACGTAAGAACTCCTGAATTTGGTCACACGTGTAAGAACTTGGAATCTTGTCATGTCAGAACTCCTGAATCTTGTCAAACGTGTTAGAATTCTTTGAATCTTCTCACATGAAAATTGAGCAGTTAAAGGACTGCGGCTGTTAGTGCTACACTTCCACCTTAAGATTTAGCTTTCAATATTTAGACTAGCAGTGTATTTTGGCTATCATACTGTTTGTTTGTCTAATATCAGGTTTTCATTGCAATCAAACAGATTTCCAATGGCGACAAACTGCGACTAACAGCTCAGCAAAATTACTTCTACAGCCCTGTGAGCATTAGTGAGAGTAGTAAGTTTATATTCAATGTTTTTTGTAGAAACACGAGTTAAAGTGAGAATTATTTATTTCATCCTCGGTTTTGTTGTACACCTTCCTACAACCGACCTGACGAAACCCGACGTGGTAAAATATTCAGCTTCCCCAGTGCCTGGTAATTGACCCACTGACCCAGTGTGACCTGTATTGGCTGGACATGTTGTAGTTATACATTTATGGCCAGCTTTGATTAATGTTTTTTATTTGAGAATTTCATAAAGTTGGCCAACTAGGTGAAAATTTTTCCTTCCTGGTAAGGTTCTTATCCAAATCCTTGAGATTCGCGCTTCGCCATATTTGTTACAGAGGTGTTCAGTTGGTATGTAACTTCATTTTGACTCCTTGCCTGTTTCATGCTATTGGCTAAAATACTTCTTATTAACTGAGAGAACAGTCGATACTTTAATATCGTCTCTCAAATTGAGCTGTGTAACAGTGAACTGTCGGGTTCTCAGTCATCAACCTTTTTAGCTAACACCACTTTCATTTCTTTGTAATCGCACTAAATCCATGGTGGCAAAATATTGGAAAAAGAACTCATTGGAAATGCAAATCATAGCAATGATGACATAATTACAGCACCACACAAATCTTATAATAATAAATAATAAATCTATATATATAATCTATATGTTATTCACAAATGACAGCAATTTTGTATTTTTTTGTCTATATTCAAATTAGCCTCACTTGTCCCCATTTTTGGTAACATGTTCTTTTGAAAGTTGAACTCAAGAACAGAGTCTGTGTAATATAATTATTCCAGTTGGAACGTAATTTAAAATTCTTATTGTTACATTTTTTATGTTTGTTTCTTTGCTTGAAGTAAAGGGGAAAAACGGCAGTAACTCAAATAGCTTCAAAAAAATTAATTTAATCGTCGAGTTGTTTTGAAATTGCTGTGATTGGCAGACAAAATGGGGCTACATGTCTATGTTGTCCTTTCCATTTAACAAATATGTGTTTAGCAAGAATATGCTGCCATATAACCATATCTTGTAGGTTTCCATCGCAGTTTGCCAAGTCTAGGCTACACACCAACCAGTTACACACCTCTTGCCCAGTCGGATGCAACTCTTGAAGAAGGCGGTAAAGCTTGGCATCTGGTAAATCTTCATTTGTAAAGCACATATTGCATTCCATCTCAAAAGCATAATTTCTAACATTATTTTAGATGCAGTATAATAGGGGTTAGGAAGGACGTGCGCCATGCGCAAATGGCTCATAAATTCAAAATATGGCGCATTAAAAAGTCCATAGCGGGCCTAAATTGCGCCCGTATCCCAGGCCATTCGCACAGAACTGGTGTAGATTTTCGTCACTATCTCTTGCAATGGCAGATCGTGTTTTTGGACCGTTTTAATATGAGTTAAACACGATCCACAATTCGCGAATCGCTGATCGTGTGTTTTCCTTTAAACGATGCCATACAACAATAGGCTTAGTCTTTACAAAAAGTAACTTATGAAATTTTCTTTGTACTGTAGTGTTGATATCGGTAACCAAACATTATAATAATTTTATAGATGCGGTCCCTAAGAAGGCTTTTACTTTTCTATTTGTTTTTGCTGATACATTTGTTCATGTTTGAGTTTTGTACTAATGAATAATATGTTAATCGCTGCTTAAAAACAAAAATATGTTTACTTATAATACCTTTCAGAGAGAAAGAAAAGAAAATTTGTCTTTGTCAATGGGATAATAAAAATTAATTCAAGATCATTGTTTTTGTTGTAGTTTTATATGTCTTGATAGTTGGCAGTGGAATCTGAAGGTTTTGAGCGATTTAAAATAACTAGTTCACCAGAAGGAAAACACAAGGTTGAGTATATAGTCCATATGTTTGACAAGTTTCGAAGTTGATAAGAAAAATTTATCCGCTTATGAAAGTGGCTTCAAAAGTATTTTCATATTAAGTTCAAAATTGATAAACTCTTGTTTTAAATTTCTCACAAAACAACTTTACTCATGGGGAGTCATGGCACGTTAGAATGTGATTGACAGTGCAAACTAGTTGAAAACAGTTTTGCTTCTTGAAAGTTTGACCTTTAACTTTGTCAAGCGTAACCACCGGCGGCCACAAACTAAAGATTATTTCGACTTCTATGAAAACTTTCAAGTTTATAAATACAAAGTTTCCTCCGCAACTTTGCCATTCAAGATCCATAGGAAAATACAAAACCTGTGAGTTCAATTTTATCTGTGCTCTTGTTTATGTAAAACAACTGCTGATTAGACAGAAGTAATTTTCTATCCAGGCACATGACGACTAAGCATTTTGATTTTGACTGAAACTTTTATTTACAAACTGTCGGCCTCCTTTGTTATTGAATTACTTACTTTTAGGTGGTACTCTGTGTTTCGTTAAATCAAATATTAATGCAAAAGTGTGCCTGGCCCCCACGAAAGTTTTGAATAATTTGTTTTACGATTCATATTTCTAAAATTCTATGAAAAATTCTACCAATCGGGATTGGTTGAACACGTTCTGATATTCGCGCGTGCGACACTGAGTGTCAGTTCCTGGACTTACACCGTTCTTTGTGTAAATTTTTATCCCCATGGAGCGCATCGTGTGAAAGATTGATCAGTTTAATAAATGTCTACTATCAGTATGGCTAAATAAAAGTTTTTGGCTCTAACTTCATGTACAGGACATAGATTTAAACAAGGTTTGTGATTGGCTGAAGTGGGGTTAGGGTCAACTTTATCTTTCTTTTGTTTGGTTCAAATGATCTGTGTCCTCTACACGAAGTCAAAGCCAAGTTTTTGGCACATTGAATTTTGGTAATGGCCCGTAAACTTCAAAATTGGCCCATTTATTTTCAAGGACACGGGCAATTGGCCCATGGGCCTTTCAGTCCTTCCCAACCCCTGAGAGTTTCGACAAAATTTCAAAACAAATGCATGATAATCATACATTAGCAACACTTGTACCTTATAAAATCATTATGAAAAGTTGTGATTTTGCAAAACTAATATCAATAAATATAATTTGATGTTAAAAAAAGAATGTTGTTTACGCGTGGTTCGGAGTTTGGTCTGAAATGTGATTCCAAGCTTTGTTGTCATAACTTCGAATATCGCTCGGCGCACTTGATATTTTTTAAACCTCGCCTAGTTAGCCTAGTTGGCACATCGCCTGTGTGCTGTGCGGGAGCCTCGGTTTCGATTTTCGGCCGGATCCCACTCAGGGTCTTAACTGAGGAGAAGGTGCTGCCCTTGCTCTTACATCTGCAATTAAAATGATTAGACCTTCACGTCTTCTCGGAAAAGGACGTTAAACCGTAGGTCCAGTCTCTCGATCTCTCTGTTGAGGGACTTAAAAGAACCCAGCACGCACTTGTCAAAAAGAGTAGGGTAGCGATCCCGGTGTTGTGGTCTGTCTGTTCTACTGAGGGCATTTTTAATTATAATATATGTGAGCCGCAGTAGCGGATTATCTAAGACCCTCAGCTGTAAAACCTTGTACTGATTAATAAAGCGCCTTTGATCATATACACAATGGCGCTATATAAAAGCTAATTATTTCTATTTTTGGTTCCCAAGTAAAGGAAGCAATCATTTCTTTTTTTTTTCATCTTAAGCAATGTTAATTAAAATGACATGTCAGGTTTTTTTTATATTAATTTCACTGATACATCAATGCGGTTATATACATGGAATGGTATTGTTATGCTTCGGCTGGCAACACGCATGCAAGGATTGTCGTGATTCGTATTAGCACAAGTCCACTACTAATTTCGATAAATTACAAAACAAATTAAATCTTGATTAAAATAATCGTGTAATCTTGTAAGATACTTGCTCTTTTTGCCACAGAAATTTATTCCAAAAAAAGCGAGCTGATTTGGGTTCTTTGACTTTAACTTTTGAGTCCGTGCGGAACGACCTGTTCCGAAATTCCATGGGCGAACTTGTTGCCAACACTGTTTTGATTTGTGAGTGATATGAATATAGAAAATGCTTTGACATTTCTTAAAAGAAAATTAGGCTTCAACTCACAGCGATTAAGCAAGAACCTGAGCCATGTGCTTTGGGCTGATGCCGCACGGATTTGTGGAAGGAAAATTTTCTCTGGACGACGACAGGCAGCGCAGTAATTAAGAGACCCCTAGTTGAGGTTTTTGTTATTCGATGAATGAATAGTGGGAGGAAATATCATTCTTAAGTAACTCAAACAATACTTGATCAAGTAGCACACCGTGTTCCAAAACGTTTTACTGGCAGCTGCAATTTCACAAAGCAATGACAACATTCATATGGACACAGAGATAAATATCAAAACTCCTTTAAGGTTACAATAAAGTTTGAGAGATATTTTCATTTATCAATCCAAAACTACTTTACTATGCATCGGATACCCCTAACAGGAAAACTAATGAATTTCTCAAAAAGATGGTTTAAATCACTTTTTTATTTTTTGTTCTTTAAGCCCCTTTGATCCTACTGTGACCAAATCTCAGTTTCTTTCTAGAAGTTTCAAGTCCATTTAAATGTTAGCTCAGCTATATTTTGTTATTGCTTCCTCTTCACAGCTTAACTGACCGAACCCGTGCCAGCGAATTTTGATATGCTTTCTCACTCGCATTTTATAGCCGATTTTTGAAATTTGTTACTTGCGAAGGAATTGTACCGATGAATCGTGCGATATATGAAAATCTAAGCTAAATTTCAAAATATACTGACACCGTTTGAAGCTCAATTATTTCACCAATGCTGTGCAAAATTTGGCAATAATAAAGAGAGATGGACACTTTTTACATCTGTGTTTGGTACAAGAAGTTGTTTCGAGAAACACGTATTTGAAACAAAGCTTGTACACCGTTTAACTTGCGTTGACGAGTTTTATAACTTCGCATATCTCAAGATCTAAAGATGCTTTAAAAACAATATTTTTGCCTGAAAGATTGTCTCAAACCCGATAGGTTTCCCGCAAAAGCTAAAAAACGATGTATTTACTCCGACGAAGGGCGAACAAAAATTGTCCGAGGACAATGAATGCAAATTATCTTATCATTCGTTAAAATCATTTTCTTGAAACATTTTTGTTACTAAGATTTTGAAAGAATAATTGATAAAGCTAAAACATCTTTTACTAACATAAAAAGCTGATTACGAATATGCGCGCATGAAAATTTCTAAAAAGAGTAATTTAAATGTATTTTCTAATTTTGTATGAGGTTTTTGTAAATACCAAAGCTCTCGGAACTGAAATTTACCCTCTCTAATTCGTTTCCTTGGGATGTTTACAAATATCGTGTAAAATGGTAAAGTTTTTGATCAGTTTTGTATCCTGTTAAAGCAAAGCCCCACAAGAACTAATATCTACCACGTGTATTTCGAAAATTTTAAAAGCTTAACATATTTTGCAATCTGTTATTTCCAAAATAGATGTATTAGACTGCCTGCAAGCAACAAAGCAATCTTTCGTAATAAATCTTTTACGTTATGAAAAAAAAAATTGACAAAGTGGTCTGTTTTTAAAAAATATACAAATATACAAAGTTAAGAATGATGATATTAAAGTGTACGCGGTAATTTTTAAAGTTGTTACCTTCACTGAAACGCTTAAAATAAGGTTTTGTCGCATTTTGTTGTTTTTTCTTCCTCCATTAAGTTTCTGAACAGAAACTATCAGCTGCTGTGAATGAACCGTTACTCAAGGAGATCAAGAAGTAAGCTAAATATTTTAAATCAGGCCACGGTTTCAAACAGCGCGGTAATTAGAACACATTGTATGGTTCCTTGGGGAGTATAGTTTTGAAATCTTGCCAAATAAACTAAAAATCTTGCTCTTGTTTTTCTGTTTCTCACTTTTTTAAACGCTTTTGTCTGCTATTTTTCCCTGTTTTTTTTTTTTTTCCTTTTTAACGCACATATGTACACAAAGACCGCGGAGTTAATTTTGAACTGGTTGGGCATAAACCTTACTAGGGAGTCTTAGGGCATAATTTTCTAAGAAACTTTGAGTTTGAGAGATTTTCAATTGTAGAAATGGTGCTAATCTTAAGACTCAAAAAAGAGCATGCCGGCAACTCATGACGAACAAAATTTTGGTCCGTTCAAGGGAAATTGTTCGTGGGGTTATGCCTCTATAGTTACAGATATGCGTGGATCCTTACCAAGCAGCCAGTTCTTAATGAATAATTTAATACTATTTGTTTGTTGTCACAAAATGGTTGGCGTCAAACAGCAGTGTTAGCGATACAACGTGTGAACTGAGAAGGGTTTCAAACAATCTCTCTTATGTCAAGCTCAAAGTATTTTAACTTTCATTAAATAAGCACATTTTAAATCTAAGTTTCATTAATAAATTCTTGTTTTGAGATAAAGATTCTTGCATTCTGTGTAATAATGTCATTTTTGTTTTTGTTGACCTTCCAAGATATTTTAACATCATTTCATCATGTCACATTTTTGTGCCGTCCATCCCCAAAAGAGTTGAACGATGTTAAATTAAGATGTTTTCTGACCGACAAAGTTAAATTGGTTAAAACAACCAGGGTAAATTTCAGCCCGCCTAAAGTGAATTAACTGGCCCAAGTCTTAAAGCAAAATTGTTGATAACTGATCCCCCAATATTGGCTTGTTGAAACATTGCACAATTAAATTTTTCTTTTACAACAAAATGGACGCATGTATTAGGCACTATTTCAAGTCTTGCTTACAATGCTTTTTTTTCTAAAACCTTAGTATTTCACTACTTAAAAATCTTTAATGAATAATATGAAAATTTAACCGGTCCTGTTTGGCTGTTTGTTTGTAATTTTTTAACAATTTTGTTACCGGGTCATGGCCAAAATAACCAGTTTTGGCCATTTCTTTACCGTTACCTGGGTTAGGATCAACTCAAGCTCAAACTCATACTCTTATTTATTTTAAATTAAAGAAGTAGAGTTTCATAAAGCATTTTTTAAAAAGTATTTCTATACCGTGACGGCACATGAATATAAAAAGAATATCCATAATAAATGAAAAATTCAAGAGACAGATTTTTCTCAAAAGATCAAGCTGTGAGCATAACTTGGAAAGAACGATCTCATATACTGGAAATATTTATCCATTTTTTTAACACAACATACTTTAATTTATGTCTCATAACGTATCTTTACTGGTAAATCGTAATGGATTACAAACATCTTCAAGGTTCTGGAAAACACATTTTCAAAACCAAAAGAGTTTGAAGCGGCAAGTTATCAAAAAAAGCAGATTGAGAATTCAAAAAAATCTTAGCTAACGTGCGGAGCCCAGTTAGTGAATGCCGGGTCGTAGCATAGGGAGGAGAAAGGTGAAAGTGATAACCGCTAAGACAACTTTCCTTATACGTTTAACACCGTAATAAAGCACAATAAAAACGTTAACACCCTGTTATTAAATACTTAAATAAGTTATCCTAAAATAGCTCACGCTAATTGCTGGGGTGGTCGGTCAGTTGCCAGTTATAGCCTTTTGAAAATTAAAAGAATTAGTTAGACGCCAATACCCACAGAAGACTGGGGAGAGAACGCGGTTGTGGCGGAACTTAAAAACAATAGACCTAATCGGCTGCCCTCAATGTTTTCCCAATACAGTCCTCTTGGGAAACGAGATACTTTGTTTAAGCTGAACATTCTTTCGTGTTTTTGTTTTTTTTCATTACTACATCTGAAACAATAAACCTTTTTTCCCAAGAGCACTGTATTGGGAAAACATTGAGGGCAGCGGATTTGGTCTATTAAACAGCTATTACAAAACCTCGCAAACATGTCTTTGAAAGAGCTGCAAAATCACCTTTTTATGTGCCAAGATGACGATGTGATCAAGAATGAAGAGGTTTTACTCCTCTATAATATAAAAATAATTTAAAAAGATTTGATAATCTTGACCTTCCTTACGATTCTTATTCTGCGTTTTACTTCGATGGTTTGCAAGACGACAAGTGCCTGTTGGAGTTTCGTTTCTTTCGACTTACCATTAAACTGGCCGCAGTACAACCAAATTATTTAAAAAAAACACAGGACATGGAGCTATTTTTAGTGTTTTCAACCGATTTGCCTGAATTTATTCACACAGCAAAAATGCAATGACTTCAGGATGTTTTCCCCGTTTTAAAACTGAAGATAATTTATAATATGATTGTTTTGCTCTTATGATCTCAATCATAATAGGCCAATTCTAGAGACTGGTAGTGAATTTGAACGCGAAAGCGAGGCTTAGGGGAATAGGTTGCAAGATGGCGGAACAATTGGTAG
>JAODFW020123996.1:0-12725 GCA_027575235.2 Palythoa mutuki | reverse complement strand
TCAAGATAAACAAATATTGAGAACATTTTTGTTATCACGTCCTCGTCGTCCCAAGAACTTCAAAACAGGTCTTTTCACGTTCCGGTTTACAGCGACAACAACGTGCAGGTGCTCAGCTCGATGCATTGAACATGTTTTTATTGTGTTTACTATTGTTCTTTGCCTTCGCCGTCCTCATATCTTAAACTCCCTATATAACGTACTGTGTGGTTTTGAGAAATAACGCTGTATTTTGTTAAAGAAAAGTACCTTGGATAATAACGAGTAACTGAACAAAGTCACACATCATTCGCCGGAGATAAATGAGTTTTTTTTTTAGCTTAAAACAAATAATTCTTTTGTTTTTTTTTTCGTCAAACCAAACTTACCTTTTGCTTTTGGGCGGTCTTTTAAAAACTACTGGAAGAAACACACTCACATTTAATTTTTCGCAGGTAAAACTTTTTATATTCAAAAATTCCTTTTTTTCTCCTTTGCATTTTTGTTTTGTTTTCATTTCTAAATTAAAAGAGCTTGTTAAGATTCGTGCCTGACAGCAGACGCGGTACACGAGTAACGGAGAATATCGCGCGCCAACCGCAGAGGTCAATCGGGATTAGCTGGTGTAGAATCCTGGGAGTTAAAGGACAAATAACAGGAGTAATGGATTTTTCTCTTTCCTCGTGTGTTGGCTCCGTGTTTATTAATACCGTGGATCGGCTTTGTTTTTAGTGAAACCTTCCCATTCCAGGATCCGTCAACCATATTTTTATTTCACGTGTCGTAATTTCTTATGTTTTTTCAATTTCAACTAATTCAGATCTAAATTGCGAAAACAAATAGCCTCCCGCTAACTCAAAATATCCTGATGAGCCTCAGCCGTGTGCAAGCGTACAGTCTGAAGTATCAACGTCCTGTGTTGAGACCCAAAATTGTTCGGGTGATGGAAGCTTCAGACGGTTCAGCCATGCCCTTGATAACAGATATATTCAAAGAAGATCTTCCACCATCTATGTTTTGTTTAAAGGCCTGGCAACGCGAAATCGAACGTCTCGGTGAAAATGCGAACAAAGCGTCTTTTTACATGCCTAACGAATGCCAAACTGTATTTAAAATAAACTTTCTTTAAAGTTCAACTGGTGGTTGCAATGCCGGAGCTCACAAAACTTCATTCTCCCATAAACAAAATTCGAAACCCAATTCCCCATTACAAAACACTTCACGCAGCCAAAAGTATGACAAGCATTGCGCCCAGCAACCAACATGGATCAAAAGGGCAAGCTATCGAGCAAACCAATTGTCGTAGATATAGCCGGCGACACTGACAGCGACCAAACGCCTCCGTTCGACGCTGTGGTAAGAACTTAGATGATGGCTTCGATCTTCTCTCAAAACAGGCGAAAAGCAAGAAAGAATTTGTACGCCCTGAGTGCGGCTTTCTGTGTGGCAATCGATCAAATCTGAGGCGACATATGACGCGCAAAGACCACAAAGAGAAGTACACACAAGATGTAGCTTCACCCAGCGGCACTGTTTGTGTCTGCGGTTACAAGTGCCATCGCACCGTGGACCTGAGGGCACATCTACAGCGGAAACATAACGTTATATTCCGAACAGAGACAATGTCCAATTATGCTGGTGAGTAATGAAATGCTGTCGATAACAATTTGGGCTTTGGAGGTTTATTTTCGTTAGTTTCAAACAAACTTTATACATATCTTCTTGTTTTTTATTTTATTTTGAGAGTCGTAGTTATCTTGAAAAACGACTTGGGTTACCATCTTTTTTATGTTTATGTATGTATTATTATCATCGGCCTGTCGTGACCTTTCATATCTTTATTCAACGTCATTTATTGTAAAATATGAAGAGAGCCATCTTATAAAAGCCATTTGGTTGTTAGTGATGCTTGTCATCGTTAACAATTTTTTTTCAAAAATGTGACAAATTAAAGCAAAATAAAAAAAAAAATACTTACAACTTGAAACTCTTAACCCCACACCCAACAATACACTAACTTCATCTTAAAACGTTATCAACATTTTCGATTTCATTTCCAGAGTTTGAAAAACTGGAAAAGCACTGTTGAAGAACTTGAGGACTGTTAATACATAGAGAAAACAGGAAAAAAGAGAGTTAAAATCAGGAAATGAATTGCACTACTTCCAGTGTAACAGAGGCGGAGATCATCAACCCAAAGGGAAAGGTCAAATCCCAAAGTGAACACTCTAATCGAATTCAGTTCGCGTAAAAGTGCTGCACTGGTTTGGAAAGGTTGCACTGCGCAAGAAACTTGATGTTAATACCATACTGGGGGTGAAAGACTAGCTCGCACTAAAGAACCTCCCTGCTGAATTATTGGACACCAACACTGAAGAACTTCGAGGCATTTTTATGTCAGATGCATCGCAATTGGTATGAAATGCAGGTATTACCAGATGATGCACACCTAGCTTCCCAGGGAGGGTACTTGGCGATGAATATTATGGGGATATTTATGACATTGGGAAATGTGAAAAAATTCCAAGGGATGAAAATGTTCGACCCTAAAATGTACCTCATCCATATCAATATTGGGATAACTCAGCCTCCTCTCTCCCCTCCCCAAAGACTACATTACACCTAAATTACCCCACCTGCCCCAGGACTAGCTTACACCTTTAATAGTTACACCAGATACACAGCATATGTATTGGGATGTTATAAGTTTTCTTATTCAGGATTCCACTCTGATATATTTTTCCCAAACAATATTAATTTGTGTATAAGGCAAACTACAATCGATCAGTAAAGATCTACAATTCCAATCCTATAAGAGGTCAATGGTTGCGTTTTACTTTGTATAATGGGAGCAAAATTGCTCTGTTAAAATTTCTATTATGGCAATAATGTTACAATTTTCAAGTAAATTACAGTTGATGAGCCGAAGAAGGACTGAAAATGCAGTGCCTGTTTAGTGTCCAGATGTGAAGACATAATTGAGTGTGAAATCTGTACCAACTGGTACCACAGGTAACTTAGTATTACACATTCATCAATATATAAATGGCCATTTATCTTGGAGATTGCATTAATCACCTCATAAACAGATTGACGGCTGAATAAACCTGAAACTTCATGGTCACTTTCCATTGTTTCCTTTGAGATAGTAACACAGTAGATACAAGTTGTGGTTTTGTGTAATTCAAAGTGGGTTTTTATCACTCTGAAAACATGTCACCTTAATTTAATTGGGTACACATTCTTAATGGGCCATGAGTTGGAAAAATATAATCTTTTTATTTATGAGGCAACCCTGAATGTGTATAAAATGGCTTAATTTCAGGTCTCTACAATGAACAAATACAAGTAATCCTGTAAACTAGCCTCCCTATAACTAAATGTTTTATCCATTTTACATAAAGCTTTCAATATACCTACCTCTACCTGCAAGTAATTTTATGTGCCTCTGTTGGAATATTTTAGGTCTTGTACTGGGATTGCTACAGATGCTGAGCTATATTCCTGGAGTTGCAGAAACTGCAAGCAGCCCAAAAGAGGAACCAGATGTATAACCAGCTGAAACTCTCAAATTATAAAGGAGGTTTTCTATTTAATTTTTGAGATTGTATACTTGTTGGCAACTACACCCCACCATTGAAAAAAAGCGCCCAACTCAATTTATTTTTCATTTTCATAGTTTTTCTTTAAAAATGTTTTAATACTATTTTGTGACTGCAAAATTGGTAGAAGACGGAATTAGTTGTCCGAAAACCGAACAAATCTGATAGAATTTTGTAGTCTTCAAACAAGCCATTATGGTAATTAATCACGCTTTTTCCATCCATACCCATAAAGACGATACTTGGATAAAATAACAACAGTATACACGAATATGTTTTATAGCGTTTTAGCATCAAAAAGTCCTCAAAAGAAAACCCCTCTTTCTCGACCATAAAATTTCTGAAAAATGGACGCTAACCAATTTTATTTTTTTTAACTTGGCCTCATGAAAGTGATGAATATATGCACTCATATATATGCCCTTAATAACGTCCATAGGGCGACTGTCATAGAGGGTGCATTCTATACAATTTTACTCATTTGCACTTGATGCAACTACGTAAAAAAATTTACAATGAAAAGTAAAGACAACACTTTTTCATATTTTTAAAATTGCCCCAGGGTCTTTTTTGGTTCTTGATTAGTTTGCCGTATATTCATATGTTGATAAGAAAAACATTTAAAACAAAGAGAAGAGAGGAGAAAACGGAAATATGAAGTATCAACACGAACTCTGTTGACGCATGGGCAGTGAAACGGTACGTTATATTTGTATTTCTACAACGTCTCAAATATATCGATAAGAACAATATGTCCCAGGTCGGTTGCTCTCTTTGGCCCCAAGTTGCTCCGAAAGTATTCGATATCGGAAAAAATGTCAGAAAAAACGCGTGACCAAACGATTTTTTACGAAAATATATAATCAGATATTGATAGGTTATTATATGAAAAGCTAGGGAGTTCCGGTGGTGAATGTGCAAAAAACATGCCTGAATTGACAGAAACTGCTGTCGGCCGTCACACCGAACGAACCAGACCAATGCCGAGAATGGCAATGGAAGAGACAAAAATGAAACAGGTACAGTAACCATGAACGTTTTTAAAACAAGTAGTCAAAATAATTCAAAGGACCATTTTCATAGTTCTTTTGGATTCCCTAAACATCTTTTTTAAAAGAGTAATATATAAACTGATCTGTATTAAAACAATATTTTTCCACAAATTTTCGGCAGCTGGCACTGCTGCATTTCTGAAGTGTAGGGATTAAAATACAAAACTGATTTAAAATCGTTAAAACGAATAAATTATAAAGCTCTTGGGAACGTGTAAAACAAAGGATAAAAATAACAATAAGAGTAGTCATGCTTAACCAACAGTTTAAAATATACGTACTAAACGCAGTAGTGGTTATCGCTAGATAAGATTTTTAAGTAAAGCTACTAAAGGCAGATACGCTTTGGGAAAAATCCCTGAGTTTTTATCGATGGTCATACAAAAGACTCCAGAAAGAATCGTCAGGTAAAATTGTGTTCATTTGTTTCTAAAATTTGGGAATGGCGCGGGTGTTATGTCGTGAGTGTTGGTCACGGCATGCCGTGCCTTAATTATTGCGGATTCCTTGCTGGCCGCTCACGCTATAGCTAGGTTGTGCTCTGTGTGGATCGTGAGTGCCAGTTCGGTTTGCTCTCACCGACGTAGGTGAAAGTGCAGTCCTTGCATTTCTTTTTGGATGGCATGTCTTTTAGTTTGCGGAAAACTGATGCCAAGGTTTAGTGAGGCTTGAAGGCAGTTTCGTATTTTAATCCATACCGGCGTTGAGAAAGGCAGCAGTGCGAGCTGCCGAAAATTTGTGGAAAAATATTATACTTTTAAAATGTCTTCCACTGATCACCCAAGTTATATATCCCTAAATATCTCTATGGAATTCGTATATATTTTATTAGTCAAGATAAAACAACCTATATTATTTGTGGTGGGTTTTGTTTTCTAATGTAAATTTTGACCCACAAGAGTGTTTAATTAATATTCCTGTTTTCTGTTGACATTCTTACTTATGGTCATTAACATGTCATTAAATGGACATGAAAAGATGCAAATCAAGCCTCAAAAGCGACAATAAACATTGTTTACTTGTTCATATTAAGGTTTTGTTGGTGTGGGAAAGGGGCAGAAAACTGATACATGTGAAAATGACATAAAAAATTAATTAAATGACCCTAATTTTTCTCAACTGATTTTGTTGTTACTAAGGTTGGACTTACTTCTGATATAGATATTTATTCTTGCTAGTGTGGCAGTTAAGAAATAATTGTTTCTGAAAGCTGGTAATTTTTGGTCATAATTTTCTCTTCAAAATTTGTCCAAAACTAGTGCCAAACCTTTCACTGCCAGATATCTTAATGCTGAATTTCTACATACGACCTGAAAGAGCAACCATAGTAGAAACAAGTGCACTATGCAGTGTATTTGCTCATTGATTTTGTATATATAGTGTTTTTAGGATTATAACATATTCTTCCCAAAAAAATGATTTTTCATGATTTTTGTTCTAAAGTGAGACCAACCCCTGAAACTTCTGTACCAAGAGGCAGAAATGAAAACCCCATCAGGCTTTGCAATATCTCATGAAGTCCAACTCCTGCACCAAGTTTCACGAAAATTGGTCAACCCCCATTTCCACCTTCTAGAACACTTTCTCAGACAAATTATGACTCTTAAGATTTTTATAAGACATTTAACATAATTGTCATTATTTTTTCTTTAGAACGACATCATGCCGAATGTCAAGTACGCAAGCCTCCTCAAAAAGGAAGACACAGAAAGTAGCCCCTTACCTCAACACAGCTTGTGTTCCTTATTCATCTTTGGTTGGCTGTCGCCCCTCGTAAAACTTGGTAACCAGCAACCCTTGGAGCAAGAAGACTTAGTAACCTACCCTGGACAGCACCAAACAAAAGACTTGACCGAACGGATAGAAACGATCTGGAATTCCGAGGTTAAAACTTCCCAGTCTCCAAGACTATGGCTTGTTGTTTTAAGATTCCTACCAAAACTGGATGTTGTTTTCCTCATGCTGATGCAGTTCTTGTTCATTATTTTCCGTTACGCAAAGCCCTTGCTTTTGTACATGTTGCTAACAGAACTGGGACAGAAGACATATTCATACATGGTGTACTTATATGTGTCAGGAATGTCAATTGCACTTGCAATGGAAAATTTTGCTAAGATCCACTACATGCGACAAGGAATATTGATGGCTGCCCATGTACGGAATGCGCTAACTGGTTTAATCTATAACGAGGTTAGAAATTATGCATTCTTTTGTTTGATTTTATTTTATAGATGCGAGTGTTTTACTGAAATGTAATAATGTGACTCGCATTCTCTGTATGCCACTGTGCTCAGGACCTGGGTAACATATTTTCTATATCATAACTAGTAAAGATACACAATCATAGCACGTCCGATCGATCATGAGTGAAAATTGCTGCAAATTTTATGGAAGTTACCATAACAACAACAACAACTTTTCTTATTTAGCCTTTTTTTGCCTATTTCAAATATTAGAAATAGGGAAAAAACATATAGAAAAAGGGTATGGGCAACCCAAAACAACTATATGGTTAAAAGTTTCATGTTGCCAGTTGCATTTATGACAGATTGAAGCATTTGATTTTTTACACACACATAAACCGACACATATATGGATACCCATAAAATAAATACCAGAATTATAGAGAAAAAAATTATTAATAAAATAAAATAGAAAAACTATTATTTTATACTATATACAAATTATAGTAAGCTTAATTAATACAGGGGAAAGTTTAAATGATTTTTTTTTAACAAAACCTTCAGTTTACCTGAAAATGTTCAATGCGTTTCTTGTAAGCAAGAGGAAAGATACGTGAACAGGTCCTCTCCCAAAAAGCTTAAGGGGGTATCACTATGGGACTCTAGAAGTATAAGAAAACAAGGCACTTGAGGCAGAACGTGGGGATGTTTTAAAACTCTATTTGTGGCATGCATGTATGATTACAGATAACAGCCCATCACGTGATCGATGCCTGTTTTAATATATTCAATTTTTGAGAGCCAAAACATTAAAAATAACACAATTTCATTGTGTTTGTTGCCATTTGATGGGTGCCTGAACTCATCATGAAGGGCTAAGAAGGCTTAAATCTTGTCAATATCAAACAACTGTATATTGGCAATGGGGAAACTTGGCATGCTCATTTCGATCAGCTACTGCTGACTCATCATGGAAAAGGGTCCTTTGCAGCAAATGCACTTGGTCTCACCAGCTGTACTCTGCATTTTTACAAGTTTGACCAAATAAAAAAAAAAACAATCTAGATGCTCATGTTCTGAGACTTGAGTAAAATTTAGAAATTTGGTGAAGAGGGACTCTCCCGCTAGAAAATATTTGGATTTTCCAACAAAATTTATTATTCACCACTTAACATTTAACAATATAATTTCACATGAATAGTTATGCATGGTACGGTGGGTGAGGGCTCCCCAACTAACTGCTGGGCTAAACTACCTGAAAGCTCTGGCATGATATTGGGCAGATTTTGTCTAGCAGGGAGGCTTCAGCAAAGTTGCTAGCAGAAGTGGAGTGTTTCAGCATAGAATTAATAAGTATTTCAAAACA
This sequence comes from Palythoa mutuki, assembly GCA_027575235.2. NCBI lineage: Eukaryota > Metazoa > Cnidaria > Anthozoa > Zoantharia > Sphenopidae > Palythoa > Palythoa mutuki. The sequence goes on along the minus strand of JAODFW020123996.1, from coordinate 4,543 downwards.
AATTGCAAGGAAGGAGAAGAGTTTCGTTTGTTGATGAAAGATTAAAACCAGAGATACGCCTTGGGAGAATTCATTATTTTAGGTATTTTTTATATTTTGTCTTGCTTGATTTTGTGCTAAATCAGCATTTTGAAGCTTTTTACAGCTCCATAAGCTTTGTGAATAGCAAACGTTTTGGCTCATTTCTTTTTTTTTTGTACTATTTTTATATCTCATAAGTATTTTAGAATCAATACATTTTGCAACGATAAAAAAACTTGACTATAGCAATTTTTTATTTAACCATAATAGTTTTGTAGGCTACGTGAACTAAGCCTATTGCCCCACGGTGCCCTTCTATCAAGCAGCATTTTTGAATAATTGATAATAATAATAATAATAATAATAATAATAATAATAATAATAATAAGGATAATTAAAGAGGGAGATTAAGAGGTTTAAGACAGTTAGCATTGTCCCTATAGTTATTGGCACCCAAGAGACGATTAGCCATCAATTTCAAGATCGGCTATCTAACGGCTAGATCGAATACCCAGTTGAAATATTGCAGAAAGTTTATTTGTTTGGAACTGCAAGGATTCTGAGGTCCCTGAAGTAGGTGTGTCGAGTCTCATCAGGTCACATACTTAATTTTTAGAAGTTTCGTTGAAGGATAAAAGCAATCCGCTGCATATTTTGTCAAAATATAGACCTGCTCTGAGACTTCTATATAAATTATAAAATGTACGGAGTAGTACTTTTCCGCACGAAAAATATACCAAATTCCCATGATGCATTGTGTTCAAATGTCAACAAAATGGCGGATTGCTGCAGTTGCTCGTAAAACCTGTTCCAATTGGCCACATTTCAAGACGTTTCGTAAAACTAACAGCACCACTCGAAAGGCTAAGAATTGTTTGAAAGTGCTATTTCCCAAGATGGAGTAATGCGCCAAGGATTTTGGATTTAAAAGAGCTTTGTTTTGAGGTAAATTTTCCCTTTTATGAATGCATAATTTTTAAAAACATTGAACAATGGACTAAACTTGTTGCATCCTATCTCTGTATAGAGCAAAAATTTGAGAACTTTTTTTCACTGAAGTGCAGTTCTGTTTTCTAAGTTTAGAACTGAGCCAGTTTTGGCTGTTAATTTGTGAAATTGCGTGAAGTAAGAATATTTCAACCGATAGCAAGTTTTGATTCAAATATACAACTCCGCTGAAGTGGAATCTTTCGCAAAAAAAATCCTCCCATTAAACTGCTTATCACAATATTTGCCATCCGAGATAAGAAGCACATTTCATGTGGACGTAAAAAAAGTAAATCATTCAACAGAAATGCTGATGCATATGACAAAATCAGTCCAATTTTTGTTAGTAACTTTTTAAAAATTCACCTCTCCGCTAGGATTTGAGCTAAGATAAAACCCTCAGCTTATCACACTTTAATAATACTATAATAACTTTAATACCCACTCATTTTTATAGTTTTTCCTTTGATTTGGGAAGACTAATTTTTTTCTCAAATGAACCCTTAAAATTGCTTTTAAATGTCTCCCATTTGGTTCCCTAGGCAACAGTAAGATAAACAAACAATGGCTAATTTGCCCTTGCAGACTTTGAAATTTTGCTGTTAACTTCGGAAGCTGCCAAAACACAGATTTTTATTCTAACAAGCTGAGATGTTTTTTATGCAAAAATTTTGCCTTTCCTCAATATTTTAAAGGTTTAACAATTTCATTCTGTGAAAGTTTGCCGGAGTTATGAATTTTCTAAAATACCTTCTACCAAACTCAGTAAGGTGGGAAGTGTGACATACCTAAAGTTAAAAGCTATTTTCTCCAATGCGGGACCTGATCTAGAAATGAATCTATTATATCTCAAAAGTACCAACATTAATGTAAAAACGTATCGAAGAAAATTTGTGGTAACGGCGGTCCCACCTGTATTCAAAACAAATGAACCGTAAACGCTTGAAAGTAAAATAATCATGATTACAGGTCAAATTGTGGATTTTAAATTAAATTAGCCGTTGTTTTGCGACTAGAAACCGATCTTCTTTTGGTATTTTGAACAGTATAGAAACGATTAGTATAAATCTACTAGCCTTCTATTACCAATGCTGTTCTCTGATTGGCTACCCTACTCTCTATTTATTCGGTGATATATAGTGAGTAGCGATTGTCAACAAAATGGCGGCCGCTCCTTCGGGGTTTCGAAGTGTGAGTGAAGACGATTTGGATAATTGATAGCCTTTTTTTTAACGACTGGTAGATTTATACCAAAACAATTAGATTATTCGCTCTCAATTTCTATTGTGCGATAGAAATCTCAAGCTCATAATCTAATTGTTAATTATCAAATTCATTAATAATTCATAAGGCAAACACACATTTGAAAGAGATTTGTCCTGATTTGCATACGACTTTTAGAAGAAGAAGAACAAGAAAAACAAGAACAAGAAGAACAACAATAGTACTAGTTGATACTCATAAAAGTTTTCTAACTATTGCAAAAATCTTTGTTACCACGAAAACATCATCAAAGCTACTTTGCACGGCTGAAAACTCTCACTAATTTTAAGCTTAGTGTCTTGTGCACCCACCAGGGCAGTCCTGTGTTTCTTGACTGGCTTTCTGTTTACAGCATGCCCGGCAAAAATTGAAGATACATTTCTGTCCCTGCATGATCAAAAAGTATAGAGAAAATAACCCCAATAAATTTTGATTTTGCGTCCATTTGAATATACCTTTGTCTGTATTCAAGTTACGTTCTTGAGTTAAAAATTCAAAAGAACATGTTACCACAAACAAGGCGAGAAAGTTAAATTGGAATGAAGGCAATATTAAATTGGACGCCCCTTACGAAAATGGTCTGTAAAGTTCTACATTAAGTATAAACTAATGGAATTAAGATGTCTGTGTATGGCAACAGATGTTACAAACTCTTTCAGCTGCTTTCATAACCTCAGGCCTTTCCACATCAATTTCAATAAAATTATGGCACATTATTTTGAGGGGAAGGATTATGAAGGTCTATTTTATGCAATTGTTGAGACAAATACACCAGCAAAAATAGCACTCTTCCCACAAAAAATCATCATAGTAACATAGACCATAAATAAATCAGGTTCATTAATCTTTGCAGTGAAGAACTGAATTGCGAAAGTGTGGCAAGCATTTTTAAACGCCAAGACTCGTGCTAAGGCAAAAATGAAAGAATTCAGTAGTATTCAAGGACTTTAAAGTGATTTTTCAAGGAATCTTGTCAGTAGAAAAACGTTATAAAATATATTTTGATATCGTTACAAACGTCATTTGAAGTGGTATTGCAAGAAAGAAACTTTCTTTAGTTATAGTTATATTTTTATTAAAAGCGGTATATTAGTGGGTAGTGCATTAACGACACAGCGCAAAGTATTTGCAACGCTTTGGTATGGGTTTAATAATTGTTGGTTCAAGTTAAAATTCAGATAAGTTTTCAAGGAGTTTGAGATTCATTTCTAAAATTTAAGGGAGAATAGACCTAATCCGCTGCCCTCAATGTTTTCCCAATACAGTCCTCTTGGGAAATGAGGTTTTTTGTTTCAAATGTGGTAATGAGAAAAACACGAAAGAATGTTCAGCTTAAACAAAGAACCTCATTTCCCAAGAGGACTGTATTGGTAAAAACATTGAGGGCAGCGGATTAGGTCTATTGCTGTCGGCCTCTATGATTACTTATGCTATTCGGGTAATTTTCAGTTTTATCCACCTTTTGTTATTATAGTTTCAGAGCCGTTTGTACGTAAAATTTCAATTCTAGTTCACCGTTGTTGTTAAAAATAATTTTTTTCTTAACATTTTCATTTCAGCCTCAGATTTTTATTAACTTGTTCTTATTTTTCAGTCGATTTGAGCCTCACTGTTCCTAATAAGACTTAATAAGTTTGTTGGTGTGTTCATAATAAATATTGTCTCTTTTTCCTATTTCAGGTTCGTTATTATGCCCAGGTCCTCGGCCCACGCGGCATCACGGTCAACGCGGTCATTCCAGGTTATATCATGTCAGATGCCTGGATACGAATGGCGGAGCCATTCGGTGGAGTCGACAGTGAACCAATCAGGAAGAAAATCGAAGCCACGCCATTTAAACGCTTTGGCGAGGGTAAAGAGTTTGGCGATCTTATTAGCTTTCTGTGCTCACCGAGGGCTTCGTTTATCACAGGGGTGTCTTTACCTATTGACGGCGGACTTCACTTGCAGGGCTAAAGCAAATCGCATGATAATGGCGGCTGCAGCGGGGGGAAAGACAGCATTTAATAATCAAACAGAGACAGAAAAAACAAAACTTTTCATTGAGTTTCTTGATTTTAACGATCTGCTTGATCTTCGTTGATTATTTTAAACATACCGGTTTATAAATTTCACGAAAGCTTTATTAGTATTTTATATTCTAATAACGTACATAGCAAGATTATTCGATTTTGATTGGCTGATAGCAGTGCTGTTTTTTGTTAAACACAGTGCACAAAAGAAAAATCCTTGAAGGATTATTGATCACAGGACACAGGAAGGGGAGGATGGG
>JAODFW020123011.1:0-12726 GCA_027575235.2 Palythoa mutuki | reverse complement strand
ATCGGTTATTCTAGTGGGTTGTAAAATATGTTGGAAGAAATAATAAGAACCTAATAGATTAAAAAATTCTTCTGTTTTGGAATGAGTTTCCCAATTTAAAAGATCAAAAATTGAAGTCACCCATCACAGCACAATATTTCTTTTCTTTGTTAATTTGTTGAATTGTAGAATTAAGATAAGTTATAAGATCATCACTATTAGAACTGTTTGGGTGACGATAAATTACTCCACAAATTAAGTTTTTGTCATTCATCTGGATTTCAATCCAAAGTGATTCAAAATCAAGTCTTTTCAGTGAGGATAAATCCTCCCTTAAAGTAAAATTTAAATTATTGCTTATGTAGATTCTAACCCCACCTGCATTGGTCAAGGTAGGATTAGAGAGAAATTTATAACCTCGGAGATTAATGTTTAACAATACCTCTTCATCGACCTTGAGTTTAGTTTCGCTTAAGCCAATAACAGAAAATGGATGATTTAAATCACAAAGCAGCTGATTAAGAGTATCAAAATTTGCCGAAATACTTCTGGTATTACAGTGTAGCATAGAAAAGGTGTCAGTTGTAACGGCATTTTTGATTTCATTGTCAGAATGAAAGCGATGAACCGAGTAATATTTAAAATTCAAATTTAGTGGAAGGTTTTGGTCTGCATCTACATGAGAAAGAAAGGGAATCTTACTAGTAGATTCTGTAATTTCTCGCCGAGGCAGTAGACTAAGTTTAGATTTAGATAGTTTGTTGAGCAAAGGCATTTAGTATTAGAATTAAAAGAAAGTTCCACGGGTTCTGATTCCGTCAGATTCAGAAAAGGTAATTCATGAAGGTGATTTATATCTAAATGAGTATCGGTCTAGTGAGAAAAAATTTCTATCATAAGATTTAGTACATCAAGTCTAAATTCAAAACATAAAAGTATTTAGATAACTTATCTCGTTGTAGAACTCGTTGGTATTCCATTTTTACTTTTAAGATCTTCTAAGTCTTTTTGCGTGGAAATTAAAGCTGGTAAACTGTTGGAATCTTTCTTGAGGAATATTTGACCATAGAATGACCATATAAACTTGAAATTTAATTCTTTCTTTAACTTGAGAGCATTGTTGAACAATGCCTGTTTCTTCCTCGTAAGGGACTCAGAAATATAAATCATGGAAGCAAGTTTTTCTCCTATCTCGCCCTGTAGGTTTTTAGTTGTAAAGTTCTTTAGTTAGTGATTTACTTGCGCTATAAAGGTCATCTCGATCTTCCCGCCTGACAAATTTCGCAATAATCGGTGGTGGGTTCGCCTTGTTGGTCTTTTTCTTAACCTTAAGTTTGGTGGCTTATTGAGATATCTTCTCTGTTTATATCGACATCAATCATAGAGGCAACGTTGAATTTCTAATCATTCACGCTATTGCTCAGTTTCATCAAGGCTAGCATCAAGCTCAGTGGTTTTACAGTTTAGTCTTGCAACCTCAATTTTGAGAGCTGAGTTTTCCATCATCAAGAACTCTTTGTCTCTTTTTATGTCTCTTTTTAGGTCATGAACAGTTATAATTATGTCATCATACTGGTGACCTAAAAAAGCCATTGCTTTCTTCATCGAGTCGATTGCTTCTTTCAATTGAGCTAGATCTCCATTTCTAAATTCGCTAAGTTTCTTGTCCAAAAGTTTTTCGGGACGCTATTGTTTATTAAATTACATGCAGAAGGGTCTTCGTTTTCCGACCACCCGTTGACGATCCGGTAAACGAAAATCCTTCTGTAATTTAATAGATAATAGCGTCACATAAAAGATTGTACATGAAAAATAACATCCTTGATCTGTTTATTTATCTGTTGTTTGTAATTTCGATCTTAAGGTTACCGTATAACTTCAGGGGTGTTTTGCATCAAAACGATAAAGTGCATCTGTTTTAAACCGTGGATACCTAAACCTATATATCAAATTAAAGCTTACAGAGCAGGCTTTCGAACTACACTAAAAATTTTGAATTAAAATGAAACTTTAGATTTTTTACGTTCTCTTAATCTTTTCTTGAACTGAAGTGCTTTTTTGTACGGAAAAAGTTATGTAAAGTCTGTTGTCGTCGACATATATCCTGGATGAACAGTTTTGCGGGACTTTACGTAAATCGTTAATATAAATACTGAAGAGAATAGGCCCGAGGATACTACCTTGTGGGACTCCGCTGTGTACAGGTGGTTTGTTCGACAGTTCGGAATTATTTAGTACGGCTTGAAATCTTTCTGATAGGTAACTTGAAAACCAACTTAAAGCTTTAGGCGATAATCCCAGATCTTGTAGTTTCAGCAATAGGATTTCATGATTCAAACTGTCAAATGCCTTGCTCATATCCAACAAGACCATTGCAGTGATATTTTTCTTGTGATTGCATTTAGAATTACATGAGTAGTCTCAATGAGGGATGTTTCTGTCGAGTGATATCGTTTATTTCCACTTTGCTCAGCCGACAATCTTTGATTTGAATCTAAATACGGCATTACTTGATTTAGTGCTGCTTTCTCACACACTTTAGAAAGAATCGGTAGGAGTGAGATGGGTCTATTGTTGTCGGGTTTTTCATGGTCACCACCTTTTGCAATGGGTGTGATTTCTGCCATTTTCCAGACACGTGGGAACGTCCCGGAAACAAACGAGGTATTGATAATGGAGGTAATTGTTGGTAAAATAACAGAGAGGCTGTCTTTGATGACTCGAACCGAAATTTTATCAATCCCAGGGGTCTTGTTAGTGGCCATGGAATGAATAATATCATCGATCTGTTTACATTCCACAGTTTTAAAAAAGAATTGTTCAGATTCGGCATGAGATCTTGGTTTGAAAGCCGTTTTTGTAAGATCATATTTACATTCGTTTGCAAGTAATTTGATTTTGTCGACTGTGGTTTGGCCTACAGAAGAGAAGAAATTGTTGAATTCGTTTGCAACCGTGTTATCATCTTTGGTAAACGATCTACTACTAGTTGATTTTTTAGGAATGCACGATCGTATTGCCTTCCAAATACAGCGGGTGTTGTTTGGATTTTTATTTACCTGTTCTGCTATAAATTCACGTTCCGCCAGCCTAAGCTCCCTCTTAACTTCCCGTTTGAAAGTTTTGTAGCCAGCCCAGGCCAGAGGATCACTTGTTTTTCGTGCCAGCATTCGCCAATAATTCTTTGTTTTTATGAGGGCTCGAATTTCGTCTGTGATGAAGGGGTTGGGATGACTCCGGACTTTAATCTTTCTAATAGGCGCGTGATGGTCAAGAATTTCAGTAAACAACAAGTTAAAAGCGCTAACTCTGTCCTCTGTATCCTCAAAGCAATCAACTACAGACCAGGGAACCTGTGACAGATCTTTGATAAATGCTTCGCGATCATAATGTTTAAAACTTCTTGTGGTTACGTAGGTTGGTTTGATACGTTCCTTCTTTAACTTCAGGGTAGCACAAATTAAATCATGATCACTTATGGAGACAGGGGTGACTTTAGCCTCTATCACTAGATTCTTGTTGGAAACAAGTAGGACATCTATTAAGGTTTTTGATGACTCAGTTACTCTCGTAGGTTGCTTAATTAACTGAGATAAGTTGAATGACGAACAGAAGCTTGTAAGGGCTTGACATGCTGGATCGTCTGCATTCATCATGTTACAGTTCAAGTCGCCCAAAATAAATATAGGTTTGTTTAGTGAAAGCGCTGCAACAAGAGTATCGCTTAGGTCTGTGTCGAAGCAATTTGTACTTGTGGTTGGTGGTCTGTAAACAGTGCATATCAGAAATGATTTTGACTTTCTAATTTGTATTTTTACCCAAAGCATATGAAGGCCGGACTCAGCAATGAAGGATAAATCCTGTAGTCGTTCCACTTTGAAATCTTGTTTGACAAAAATGCAAACACCGCCTCCGGATTTGGTTTCGCGGTCGAGGCGAAGAATATTAAAGCCGGGGAATTCAAGCTCTATATCCGACACGGTACTATTCAGCCATGTTTCACTTACCGTAAAGATGTCAAGTTTGTTTGCGAAGACAATTTCCTTAGCAAGGATGTGGTGTTCCCTGTTCTTCAGGGAGCGAATGTTCAAATGAGCGATCTTGATATTGTGTAAACTTGTTTGAATTCGGTGAGTCCCGTTGGCTTTGCCTGATATCGAAGGGGAACTTGAATTACTCTCAGGCCCTGGGTTAGGGGAGATAGATCCACAAATTACGAGTCGCATTAGGTGGAAAGAAGAAGTGGAATTCGTATAACGGTTGATCCTAGAGGCGAAATAGTCTTTACCACTAAGGCGAACAAGGCCAACATGGCGGGCAGGCACACCGACTTGTTCGAAGTGAATATAAGACGCGACGCTTTCTCTGGAACCACCATCATCTTTAAATTCATACGGTGAATTAGAGACTGAATCTCTTGAAAAGTTAAAAACATTGGTAGTGATAAAAATGAAGAATACTAGAGAAACTTGAGTTCTTTGAACGGAGCTCAGACAAACGTGTCTTCTCGCCATCATCATCGTCACGCAATTCCCATTTCTCAGTCTTAATGTTTACCAGGATCATTGCAGGTGCAGTGACGAGGTGTCATTATCATTCCTTTCTTCCTGCAACCGGAACAGCACACCTTGACGCCGTTAATTCTACCCACATACCGCTGATCACAACCATTGCACTGAACTCCCTTCCAACATGTACCTCTGACTTCTGCAGCAAATTAAAATAAAGCCAATGAGAGAAGTTTTTCAATAGATGCCTTTTTCCAAACGGAAGTCGATTTATAATGAATTGTTGTTTTTAGCCCATTTAAGAAAGAATAACTGACCATACACAAAAACTAATCAAATAGATAAATTAAAAAATTTAGTGCAACCAGAAGGCACATTTTCATTCGCTCATTGCAAGTACACGCGTTTTATAAGAATTTGCACAAAATTAAAAACGTTAAAAAATGTAGGATTGGCTGCACATGCGATTTTTTTTATTGACAGAGCAAATTATGCATTAAAAATGAGTATCTTCCCAATGTTTACAAAAACAAAATCAAAAGAGTAAAGTGAACAGACTTTCGATTCTAAAGGCATTTATGATTATTTTTACTGATAACAAAAATAAAAATGATGACAAAATAATAATAATAATAATAATAACAATAATAATAATAATAGGAATAATGACAATAATGAAGATAATAATTATAATAATAACAAGCTCAATTTGCGCAAATAGCCAACAACTAGCCTCAACCAAAACTTAATGGTTCTTGTTAAAAAATATGTGAATTTAGAATTAAGTGTATAATACCGATTATAAAGCTAAACGAAAATCAAACTAAAAAGTGCCATATTTTTACCGAAATTTATATCAGTTCTGCTATTTTCTCGAACATTTGGATATAAATAAAAAAGTAAAAAAATTATTCCGATGTCAATATTTTGTTTTATTTTTCACCAAATGTTGTTAAGAGGGTTTTGGAAAGAGTGCTAATGTTTGACGACTTTGGGAGAAAATAAACAATGCATAAGTCAGTATTTTGTTTCCATTTTAAATAAATTTTAAGATTTTGGAAAATATAATAATGTAGACTGTAGTATTAGGCTCCCTGTGTTTGCGTAACACTCATTTGGGGCTTCCCGTGAAGCCAGGTTACTCAGTCAAGATGGCGTTTACTTAATAAAGCGTGTGTCTTTGTTATCAAAAGCTGTGTTTATCTGAGTCATCGGCCGACACAAAACGCCACACAGACGGCGCCAGGGGCAATATTTTACCACGTTTTACACTTAAAGTGTATATATCGGAAAAAACAGAACATCGTCAGTTAGAAACGCTTTTGAAAGTAAAGAAAAATATCGTTTATTTTGTTGAAATAACTTGTTTGGTTCCCGAGATATTAACGTTTTTAAATATGCAAATTATGAAAGCCGTGACGTCGAAACCAGATCTCAAAATGGCCCAGTATAACAAGATAAGAATTATCTCTTGAAATACTTCTTTGACGAACTTGAAATTTGGCACCAATATTGTAATCATAGAAACATATTCAACTATTTAAACTTTGAGGTTGCTATAGCAACACATTCAGTCCCAGGCCTTTTATTTTTAAAAGTGAAAATTTTCGTTTTTTCCGCATCCAAACTTTATTTATTCAAACAACTCATTAGCTGACATCAACTGCGGTGGGCATTATCCATGATGCAAAACAAAAAGGTTTTATCAATAGAGTGCCAAAAACGTTTTATTTGTAGCAGAGGGAAAAAGGGACTGGGACCTAGATTGTTGTCATAGTAACAATGAAAATGAATCATTAAATGCGTTTTTCTTAGTAAAACAACAATGCAACGTTTCAAGATCATGGATCATTTGTTTCGGGAAATAATTAATGTTTTATGATTTTACTCCGTTTATTATTCTGTTTTCGACGTCACAGCTTTCCTAATTTGCATATTTAAAAAAACTTTAATATCTCGGGAACCAAACAAATAAAATAAACGACATTTTTCTTCACTGTCAAAAGCCTTATAACTGACGTTTTTCTATTTTTCCTATATAAATACACCTTAAAACTTAAGAGCATTTTGTATTTTCCAGACTTCCAGAGGTTTTTGAAAAGAGTGCTAATGTACAGACCGTGACAGGAGTATTCGGTCACAAAATAGCGAATTCAATCGACTATATTTTAATTGCCGAAGACAGTGGCTTTGTTTTTCAGTTGACCGCACAGAATAAGGTCTAGATAGTCGATAAATTTTGACAATTCCTGGCTGTGCATGTCAGTATTTGTTTTGAAACCTTTAAATCTTTTTTGTTATCAAATGGTGATGGCTGGGTAGGTGTTTAACACCATAAAATAAGTTGATTTATTATACTGATATTGCTCAGTTAATAACGAGTTTCAGTCAAGTTTTTACAATGAAAATTATTTTTTCATAGTTAGTTATCAAGCCTTGATCCGAGTTTGCTCTTAAATTGTTCTCAATTCTGGTAATTTAATTTTATAAAATTGTTCTTATGAGAAGAGTGTATAGGCCAAAACCTTACCCTCAAAGGGACACCAACACCATGCCTGGCCGTGAGGGTTCGTGCCATAATAGAACCTGCTCTTACAGTCAGGACAACAAATTGCCACGGGAACCCTGGGATGTTTTATCCAGTGGGAACTTGGACAGTGTCTGCACTCACGTCCCACTCCACAAGAAGCTACAAGAGATATTTTTCTATTAGCATGGCCAATTACTTTCCTGGTCAAGAACTGTGTAAACTAAATAAAACTGAATAAAAAAACTTTAAAATTGTAATCAGGCATAATAAAATAATTAAAAATGTTTGGTAACAGTCTCTAAACGTTTCAAGCCCTACTCGGCTCTTCATCAGTAGACGACTAAAAGTTGATGCAAATACAACACAAACAAAACCTATTGTTTACATAATGACTTGTCGATGTGAGGCATGCTGATATGATCGTTTTCAGAATTTGGGGCCCCTGTAGAATACCACGCTTCTAAAAAGAGGCTTCGTTCTAAGTTTATCTTACGTGCCATAATTGTATTTTTACATTTTCGAAATCATTGTTGTGTTTCGTAGTGCAAGTGTGTTGCGCAATTTTCGAGGCATTATTTTTTTTTGACCGATCCCTGCATGATGTTCTGTTTTCCTTGTGCTTAATGATCTAGTAGTTTGTCCATGAGTACGTAAAATAAGCAACGTTCCGTGTTTGTTCTTTAATTGCATTTATCTTTTGGCCTTTATTGATTTATTAGTTATTACAAATATTAATATTACTACTATAATACTGACTCGTTTTGACCAAGAAACTGAGTTAATTCTTTGTATATTCTAGAAAGAGCAATCGAAAGCATAAATTAACATCATAGCTAATAGTTTCACTGTCGGTTTCTGCCTCACCAAAAACTGTATTCGAAAGTTTATATTTTGTTATTACAAAAAAAGTCAACTACTTACTTCTGCGCGCGGCACTCTGCGACACAAACAGAATGACAGCGAGAACCAGAAAAGTTATCAGCTGTCTACCAGTTACGTTCATTCTCAAGCGCTGAATCAGGTTTTATTCTGCAACTGAAAAATACAATTGAGATTACAAAAGAGCATTCAAGTTTTGCTGTGGATATCGACTTTATCGTTGTCCTCAAGAAAAAGCTGATAACGTCTGATTTACAGAAGTAAAGTTAAAATTCTTAATTAATTAGAAAGGGTAAAACTAACTCAGTGAGCTCTCGAATGTTTGTCAATGCCGAGCAAAATGGAAAACTTTATGATTAGATGTTTCTTTTTTTTATCTGTTGCTATCATTACAAGCACAGCTGAATGAAAGGACTGAGACTATGATTGACACACCAAAAATTAACTCCAAATCTCTTCACTTTTTCCTGATTGAGCTGACAAATCGGTTCCCTGATCACATAACCAACGTAATTTCCTAAACTGATGATCTGTATATACTCCTCCATCAGAAAACTCATATTGCAAAATTTTGTTCTCGTTACACATCTTAGTTGTAACGATAATAGTCGGGGTTTTCAGTTTTTCCTTCCTAAAAAGTTGAATCGATTTCAGTTAAAATTGTGCATTTCGCCATTTTCTCTCGCGGCATTTTCTAAAACTTTAGATGTTATAAATATATTTCATGCATGCAAAACTAGTTTTCCAGAACCAAAAACACTAGTTTTTCCCTAGTTTTTACCCAAAATGAACATTAAAGTTTTGCCGGACTTAAACCCGGCAGATTTCCATGACTTTTCCCCTGACCTAAAAAAAATTCCCTGACTTTTCCTCTTGCAACTAAAACAATCAAAGAGAGTGAATAGGGTAGTAAAAATGAGTAAAAAGTCGAACAAAATACAACAGCACACTGTTTTACGAATTGAGAGAATTTCACATTTGAGCCTATTTTTGATGGATTTTTCTATTTTGTAACATACACATTGTAAAAACTAAAACGCACATTCCAAATCTCACAAACATCATTGATGACGCTTTCTTCTCTTTAGAACTATCAACTGATATATTATACCAAATTTAAATTTCACAGCATGAGACCTCGATGTATTTGAATTTTTTTCTTGTTCCACAAAAAATTAAGTTTAAAAATTTTCGATAATAAGACTTTTGCGTCATTATTAAGATTGACAATAAAAACAACTTTATCTTACCAATACTTTGTAAGCGACAAAGGCAGGACTTTTCTCTGCTCTCTCTCAAGGCGTTAGGGAGGTTTTCTGCTTAGTACAACTTTTTGTCTTCAACTAACATTCAAGACTGGGCGTCAGCTTTATATAGCGTCAGCAAGCCGAAACTGAGTAAAATTCCATGACATGTAGTACTATAACTGTGTTTATGGAGGTAATACTTGACTGTAAAATTACTCAGACAAACTTGTGGCCCTCCGTGACGTAAAAACACATGCAGGCAGTAGTGGGTTTGGTGAGATCTTTTATAAAAAGCTACATTGATCGAATCTGGACGTTTTTTCAAGACACCTAAGGGTTATAAACTAAAAAATTACAAAAAATAAAATAAAATTAAGATTAGACAATTTGGCGAGAGTAAAATGTTAATTACATTCTATTGTTTTTGAATATCTGCCAACATTTCGGGCTGAGAAGTACTTTCCACTATAGTAAAAACCCGCGTATAAGAACCTGAATCTTGAGAACCTGTTAGGCTAAAATTTAATTCCCCTCCATATAAGAATCTATTCAGATTAAAATTTAAGTTTGGTTCTTATCAGTGGAGTTGCTGCAAAAGTGTATACTGCATAGAAACTGCTGGATAGAGATCATAATCTGCTTATATTTTAAAGTCACTTGACATAACATTTTTTCCTATCAAGCCAAGGTACCGTACTGTGCCTGTTGTGTTCACCATTCCAATAAATCCTCAAGTATTTGCGAATAAAGTACATTACTCTAGATCTGCTATAATGAGAGTTTGTTGAGCATATGTTTCAGATGTTTTGTTAAGTACATACCGGCACGGTTTTGCCTTTAAACATTATTGTGTATAAATGATTTATATTACTGTATATTACTATATTACTGAGATGAATTTTATATAAAAATATAAGAATCTGTTTTAAGAACTTTGGTAGCCTAAATGCACTTTAAGTACCATTTATATAAGAACCTCTTTAGGCTAACTGAAAAATAATCCAGGTTCTTATACGTGGATTTTTACTGTAAGAGGAATCACGAGTGTGAGCCTCTATGACATGCATTTTATCATGAGGGGCAGATTTACATAATATAGTTAAGCCGCCTTTTTTCAACTTAGAAATAAATTGCTATTAACTCGAACTTTTAATAAGTTGTTTGTAATACAAAATTAATTGCTGCGGGACGCCAGGCGCGCGAGGAGCGAACTTATCTTGATGGAGTTGGGATCAGGCCTGTGGTACACTGAAAAACAATAACGGATTTTAGCTAGCAGTTTGTAAGAATTCTGTGTGATAACCTGCGATACACAAAGAAGAGCATTCCATCACGTACGTGCTCATAAATTGTAACATTTACACTACATTATATTTTTGTAATGTTATTACTGAATTATTTTTCGCATCAGTCAAGTCTGTGATGATTTATAAAGTGGAATAAATTGCCTATAGAAACAAACAATCTGCCATCTGAACTACTCAGATGTGAAGAATCTTACGGGTAAAATATATATTTTTGAACATTTAATTTTACGTTTCAATATATTTTTGTGTTGTTTTAATTTCTATGTTTCAATTAATTGTTGAAAAAGAATTGTAGCGAAAGCCCGACTCTTAGCTGTCTCCTCTAGGTTGCCTATATTAAGATGCCTTTTAGTTTTAGTTCTGCCTCGCTGGTTTAAAATTTAGCACATTGAATTTAGCTCGCAGCACTTCACGTTCTATTGGATGCTTCTAGTTTGGCAGCGCTTTAGTTTTTGTTTCAAAAGTTCCTTAAATACTTATAGTGATTATTCTATATTACTTTATATGGAAATACCGAAATAAATTATTGTTGTTGTTGTTGTTGTTGCTATAGTCTAGGTAATTATTAAATTAATGACTGCGATGTCCCCGGTGTGAAAAGACAGTTTATTTAAGAGCAAATCCCCGCTGGAGAGGACACCCACCAGAACCTCAAGAATGCGACAAAACGGCGTTTGTTAAACCAACTGAGAAATGGGAAGAAAATAGTTGGATGGCAAAACAAAGATAAATGGCACTCTCAAAATATTTAAGGCATGCGTCGGCTACATTAGAAACTCACATTCAAGAACTTAATTATTTAAGAACCTACAGGCTGATATTTGCCTATAGGCTAATCGAAAATTATAAGAACCTGTTCAGCTTGAAAAAAAGTTGCTTCTTTTGGGGCACATCATATAATAATGAAATTCATCACCCGCTTAATTTTGATGGCACACATTGCAGAAGCGGCTTTGCCTGGGACAATATCTTCCATTTTCGACTGGGGGATTGTAAACTGAAAGTCTCATTCTCGATATTGCCACTCGTTTTTTTTAAAAAATTTACGTAACTTTTGACAGGTGGAGGGCTCAAACTTGTAATTATGTAACCTCAAAAAAGCTTTTGTTATACTGAAATTCTATTTCTATTTGTAATTCGAATTTTGAAAATTGAACAAATTCAGAACTTTCCTCTTTGATTTATGGACTGTAAAAATGCAACCTTGTGCGTTCTTGATCGAGTTTCGGGTGGCCTGCCCCACAATGGCTGATGACGTCATATAAGCGCGTTCTTGTATTTTGCTCAAATTGCTACAAAACAAAACAAGCGCGGCCAAGGGTTGAAAATGGCGCAAAATCTCTACTTTTGAATGCCCAAAAGACTAGGATAGCAAGGTCTTTCTTTGTTCATCCTATGTTTTCTTATAGTAACACCACACTGTAGCTCTATGACGGCTGAAAAAAATTTGGGGGTCACACTATCTGACTCTCAGAAAAACATTGCTGTAACCCATGTACTCTCCTGTTAACAGTGAAATAACATGATTATATTACTATGCTGCCAAACTACTTTACGATATATAACGATGTGGCATACCACAAACAAAAATTTACATCTCTGATTTACTCTTTCAGTTACTTTTTAGTCATTACCAATTTTGAAAATCATAACCGACTAGGTGGATTCACAAATAAAAATTTTACATTATCCTTTGAGAGATTAACTACAGAATTAAACGACAACATGTTTAATGGTCGGACGATGTTTCGACGTCTCCAGCCGTCAGTCTCAAGTCACTGTTGAATATTAGAAGCCAACAAAGTTTATACAACTAGAAGTATCTTACATAAAGCGAAGTGCTGCGGGTAAGCATTGTTAATGACAACCTTTTTGCATTTTTTGACAAATGGGTTTCATTTCACAGTTTCCATCACTGAATTTTGAAGTCAATTTTTCCATGGATATTGTTATTTTTTATGTAAAACTACTAAATAAACTTCCATCACGTATTCAAACACTTAGTTCTTCCCTTATCAGATTATTTCAACAACCCATGTTCTACAATTACAGTAAAACCCCGCACAAAAGAACACATGACTTTTGGATTCAGGCTGATTTGGTTCTTAAAACTTGAGAGCTTTCTGCAAAATCAGCCTGAAGATGTTCTTAAGGCAACCCAGTAACAAGACGTCAGCAAAGAGTCGCCAATTCAGGCGGGCTTAAAGGGGCATAGTCACGGTACTGCGCATGCTCCGGAAACTTCAATTTCTAAAATTTGTTCCGGCCCGGAACGA
>JAODFW020122033.1:0-12727 GCA_027575235.2 Palythoa mutuki | reverse complement strand
CCTCACCTCTCATGTAAACAGAATCAAAATAAAAACAGAAAATGTATGACGAGCCGAGTTACCCCACCTAGCCGGGTTACCCCAAACCCCCGTGGTACCTCACCTCCATGTAAACAGGCCCTTAGAGGCAAACTACCTTCATTGTTTGTTGAGCAGTCTTTACAGTCAATCTTTTTATGTTTTATCGCTAAGTTGTAGTCAATTTTCTACCACAAAAACTTTGCTGGGCATCACGCCTCAGCCTTAGCTTCTTAAATTATTCTTAAATTTTGGCAAAATTGAGCCTCGTTCAAAGTTGTTCTTATAAAAAAAAGCGTGTACTGAATAAGTGAACTGTTCAGTCTATCAATATCTGAATTACGATTTTTAAACCATCCTCTTAACTTCCAAGGCGAATTGAGCAACACTAGGCTAAATGTAGGAGTTTCGGGCTGAGAGAAATTAGATGGAATCAGGCTGGACCGCTAACTTTAACTATAACAGAAATCTATATAACTAAATGCAGAGCGCGTTTAATCTACATTCCGTCAGTTATTTTATAAACTGGGATCTTTGAATGGATATCTTAAAATTTGGGTTCTGTTGCCACAGTCTCAGAGTCAGCCAAAAGTTTTTGTTTTCCATTAGCTATCTTCCCCAAACTTATGTACTATAGTTTTGAGAGGAAAAACAAAAAAGTAACAAATTTGATTTTCCGGAAATTAAAAGAAATGTGAACAACCATTTACAGAGTGCCTGTTATCTTCATTCCAGCACTGCTCTACAAACTCAGCTTTTATACTGAAGATCTCAAAAAAGTTAGTTCTTGTGCCAGGGTCCCTGAGTAAGTAGAGAGTTTTTCTTTACCATCTGTTATCTTCTAAAAACTAATGTATTATAGTTTTGTTGCAAAAAGTGAACGTCGAAAGTTAGTTCACCCGGCTAGCACAGTCTCACATCACAAAGTTTTAAGTGCTATCTCAGGGTCGTGGGTTCCAGCCCCACGTTGGGGGTACAAAATCAAATGGATTTTTTAAGTAATTTAGTAGTTTTTGAGCTGGCTTCTCAAACTAGATTGAAAATTTAGTACAATTATTTCCGAAGAATAAGTAATTAAAAGGCGTGATGTTTCTTTATTTCTTATTCATGGCAAATGAAATAAATATTTAGTATGCGGCGATGCAGGCGGGTTTTTTGGTAGATTAACAAAGTACGCCGCGTGATGAAGGTCGAGTCCGGATCAGAACAATTTCGCGTTCCTAAAACTTCTTCTCAAGCAAATGTTCTGATGAATGACGCCATTTCAGCTTCAACTAAGTATAAAAACAAGTGGACTGTGAGCATTTTTTCCGAATGGCAGAGGTTAAGAGAGGTTAAAGCTCCCGCATTAGATTGTGGTGCTCTCTTTAAGGACTACGATTTACACAAGGTTCCCGCTCTGAGCGCAGATATTGCCGGAATGGACGCTCTGTCGCTTAACTATGTATTGTCAAACTTCTCAACGTAGGTAGCTAAAAAGTCCAGTGGAAAATACACTCCCAAGACTGTTTACATTATCATTTGTGCCCTCAAGCGTTATTTGGAGGAAAAAAATGATCCGAAGCTTTGAATCCTCTGGACGGTAGTGACAAAAGGTAATTGACAACGTTTAGACCCTGCATTGTTCAGAATTTTAAAATGCACTGTTCCGGGAAATGAATTTGGTGTGTTGTTTTTCGAAGGTTTGTGAAAGGAAAATTCAAAAACTGTACAATTAATGTAACGTTGTCTAAAAAGAAAGAACAAGAGACCACAAAGTGGCCCGGTTCTTAATGTATTGTATTTATATACATTCACATTTGAGATTACATTTTCAATTTTCAAACAAACAACCCACCCCATAGATAACAAGTCTCCAACCTTTGGCATCTGTCTGCAGTTCTTTAACCACGAAACTCAGAAAAATCCGCAAGTTTCCAAAAATAATAAAGTTTTGCTTCAATTGTACAAAAGTGGAATCATAAACATCCAGCCCAAGTCGGTAAGTTTGATCAGACATCCTTTGGCTACAGACTAATCATCGAGTTATGAGCTGAGTTGAGCTTGAGTTGAGTTTGAGTTAAGTTTGAGTTGTCGCAATAGGCTAATAAAGTTACGAATAAAGCATAAACACACTTTATGGGGGTAATTCACGGTTTTCGAGAAATTATACCAGCGTCCCGAAGTCACACAGGTATAAAAAGGACTCCGGCCGACTGCAATGTAAAGCATTATATTGATATATTTGGTATCGTTAGGACAAACTGATGCTCTACTTTCGATTCAATCTTTTCCCTTTATGAAGTCAACCGTAGCTCAGATCTTAACTTTCCGGCGCTACTAGTGTTTTTCACCTTTTTAACTTTGTCATAATGTGCCGATCAAAAATTGCTATTGAAGAAAAATTGTTTTTGTTCAAAAGATAAAACAACATATTCGCTTTTTCAATTTTCAGGTTTTTTTTCACATTTCAACCTGTTCAGTAACTTTAACTCAGTTTAATGTTAAATAGGTATTGTTTTTTATGAACTAGTAATAATCATAGATTAGTCATAGATTATTTCAGCAAACGACGTTTTCGCTAAAAAAACCTTGCTGATCTCCAAGTCAAAGTCATGGCTGAGAGGCGGGTATACTTGTTGTTTGGCTACTGAGCTGTTACAACAACAAGCGGGTTTTTCACTTCCGCCCAGTGACTGCACGAAAATACTGAACTTTCAATGTCAGTTTGAGAGGGATAAACATTTTTCCATCGGATTTTTTTTTCTTTGTAAGTCATAACTAACTATACTTTCCTTCCTTAACACACAAAAGAAGAAAACTAAATACCCGGAACTTGCCCTTTAAACAATGATCTGACACTACCTTGACTCAAGGCTTGGATCATAAATGTAGCTTTTCCGGAGTGTCTACGGCAGTAATTTATCGCTGCCTCCAAAAATTATTTCTCAGCTGTGTTGCAAGATGTGGCAAAAGACCTTTCCACAAGTTAAGTGTACTGTGAACATTAATCCAAAAATAGAAGAGTTCTTCTTTCTAGTTAACAAATACAGACGTGATCATTCGCACAATGTTAAGCCTGAAGGGTCTTGCAAAAGGCTTTCAAAAAACGATCAATAAGTATTTTAGACCGAGAATATAAGAAACATTTTAGGAATTTGAAAATAAACGGTTTATACTTTGTCATAATTAATGAACTTGTTGTTTGTGCGCAGCTTTATATGGTAATATAGGCAGACGAGCGTTTCCGATAATCTGTAGAATGCAATTTATTACTTTCAGCTTTGGTCTTCCATTCTTTTTTATATAAGAACATTGGCTTAAAAATTAGGAAATGAAACTAGGTTTCCGGTGGAATTGTCAGCTTCCTTTTTTAATTTTGGAGGCAGAAAATTTGATAAAAGCCAACAGGATACAGAAGGACTTGTTGAACACAATCTGATTCCATGGGTTTTTCTCCGGGTACTCCGGTTTTCCTCCCTCAGCAAAATTGGCTTCTGGTTATGGTAAGTTAGCTGAAAATACTAAGGCCATACTGTGAAAGGCTAATATAATCATTACCATTGCCATTATCATTATCATTACCATTACCATTGTAATTAATTTAAGAAGGCAAGCGTGGCCTAGTGGTCAGGGCGCCGCACTTGAAAGCGGTTGACCCGGGTTCAAGTCCCGCTCTGACCACTGGTTGGATTTGTCTTCGTGTAAATCCCAGAGTCAAATCCACCACGCTTTGTAAATAGCCAACTGGTCTGCCTCCTGCCAGTTGGGATTCTTAATGTGTTGTGTTTGTGAATGACACTGAAAAGCCCCTTTCGGGGAGTTGTCATTAACGTATTTATTTTATTTATTATTTATTTATCATTACGATTATCACTGCATTACCATTTCCATTGCTCAGTATTACCCTAATCATTGTCATTACCATTGTTATTATCGATACCACAAACATTACCACGGTCATTACCATTAACATTGCGGCATTCCCATGGCCATTATCATAGTCATTATTGTTGCTATTACCGTTGTAATTAAGATTAAGATTACCACTGCCATTACCGTTGCTCAGTATTACCCGAATGACTGCCAATAACATTGCTATTATCGATTCCACAAACATTATCATTGCCATAACCATCATCATTGCCATTACCATTATTATTGTCAATATCATTGCGATTACCCGACTGCCTTTACCATTGCCATTGCTCAGTATTACCCGAAACACTGCCATTAACATTGCTATTATCGATACCACAAACATTATCATTGTCATTACCATTACCATTATCAGTGCGGCATTACCATGGCCATTAACATTGCTATTATCGATACCACAAACATTATCATTGTCATTACCATTATCATTGTCATTACCATTATCATTATCAGTGCGGCATTACCATGGCCATTATCATTGCTATTATCGATACCACAAACATTAACATTGCCATTACTATTATCATTGCCATGGCCATGGCCATTATCATTGTCATTATCATTGCTATTACTATTGTAATTATCATTACGATTACCCGACTGCCATTACCACTGCTATTGCTCAGTATTACCCGAATCATTGCCATTACCATTTATTTATCTTAATCTTCATATTGTAAAAACATTGAGCTTGTATAATGCCCCAAAAACCTTTATATTATTATTATTATTATTATTATTATTATTATTATTATTATTATTATTATTATTATTATTATTAAACTTTGTACACTAGATTATTTTTAACTTATTCGCATAAGCTTTCAATTTCAGCTGCAATCTTCTTCAGATCATGTTAACCTCAGAAGGACGCGAGGAAAAACATCGTGCCGGCCCTAGAGATTAAGGATAAGCAGAATGGTTTCTTGAGGACATAAACACCGTGGTCACTCACAGTACCAACCGGGAAAATGTCTTTACGAACCAGGAATCTGTTTCCAACACATAAACACCATAAATGCAAAGTACCACGTGGATATTGTTTCCACACGAGTCTTAACGACTGGGAAAAGGTGGTTCCAGAGAGGGATCAAGGAGGCAATTTACATACGGGTCCTACGACCTTCGCTGAACAGAGATGGTGGACGTTACAACCTCCTCGTTGCGATCTGGCACAACACAATCAGATCAAAAATTCGCGGGCGAAGAGACTAGGGGTCCACCCCCTCCAATTACTTCACTTCGCTTGGCAGCCTCGCGTCCATCTGAGGTTACCAGAGCTGAGGAAGATTGTAGCTGCAATCGCAAGCTTATGCGAATAAGTTAAAAATAATCCAGTGTACAAAGTTTAAAATCCTCCATAGTGTCATAGATATCTTTAGCCGTTTGAGTGTTTTAGGGGCAGTTCAGGCTATTTTAATAATCATTGTGCTTAAGTAATGAAGCGTCGCTTTTACCAGTTGAACGATTCTACCTTTCTTGGTTGTTTCAGTTTGTTACATCCACCTTATATATAGCTTTTGCTTACTTTAATTTTTTTTAATTTTAAATTTTTAATTTTTTATAACACCTTTTCTCATGTAAAGAATATGAAATCTTGATATTGAAAATCGAATTCTTAGAATTGGATTTCAAAATCGTTGGCCTGGAATCAAACTCTTAGGCTTAAATTCCTGAATCGTTGGCTTGCATGGATACCGGAAATTTTAGCTTGGAATCCGGAATATCAGGCTTTGAGTGTGGAATCTATAGCTTGGAATCCGAAATTTCAGGCTTGAAATCCGGAATCTCAGGCTTGGAATTCGGAATCGTATGTCTTGGGTCAGGAAACTTAGACTTGGAATCAGGAATCTCAGGCTTGAAATCCGAAATCTTAGGCCTTGATATTTAGATATGGAATCGGGAACCTTTGGTTTGGAATCCAGAATCTCAGGCCTTGAGTCAATAATCTAAGGTTTGAGGCCCAGATATTTAGGTATGGAATCCGGAATCCTTGCTTTGGAATCCGGAATCTCAGGCCTTGATTTAAGAATCTAATGTTTGGGACCCCGATATTTAGATATGAGAGCCTGCGAATAGCTCTCAGGATGTTGACTAACGATAGACTCTTTTTAGTAAGATCCTGAGTAATAAAGTTTTGTAGCGATGGTCCACACAACTCTGATAATGCAGCAACAAGCCCTTGTTCATGTAAGTTGTGATAGACACTTGTTGTTAGTTGGTGACCCTTCTTTTCAATTGCCAATTAACGGCAGTCTATTTTCGACAGTAAAGTAAAGAGACGGATGGAATTTGTTGAGGGTATTCAGGAAAGCATTTGCATATATACTGGAAATAATTGTCAATATGTCGTCAACATACCTCTTATAAGTATCTAACAGCTCTAGGCGTTCTTCAACATGACATAAAAAGGCGTTGGCCATTAGGGGGCCTAAGGGCGATCCCATCCCTACTCCATGGATTTGCTCATACAGTTTCCCATCATACTGAAGTAAACGGTCTTTAGTAGCCAGTTTCAAAAGTGCTGTTAGATCTGACTTAGCGATGTTATATAAGTCCCTACGTTTGGTTAAACCAGTTATCGGAAAACGCTTTTGTGACTAGGATCTGTATTGTTTTGTCGGGCGAAACATTCGTAAAAAGAGATGTTACGTCAAAAGAGACAAGCAGGTCGTTTTCCCAGACTCGCATATTTGATACTTCATTAGCGAAAGAGAAAGACATCAGTGGTTGTATGCTGATTGAGGGATGATGGTTTGAGTTTTTCCTTAAGCCATTTTGCCAGTTTGAAATTATAGGTGTTTGTAACAGGCAGAATTAGTCTTACTGATAACTGTGCTTTGTGAGCCTCGGGAAGACCGTAGAGATGTGCTAATCTAGATCCCTTTGGCGTTAGTGAGTCAGCAATGTTCTTTGGGAGTATTCTTTGTCACAGCAGCTGTTAAATCTTTTTCTTTTGTGGGAGTGGATGATAAATTTTTGGAGGACGCTCTTCGGTCATTCTGTGCTAATTTCAATAAACTTGGAGGTGTGACTGATAGATGCCTGGATAAGGAGACAAATATAATCACTCTTATCCATAATTACCACGCTACAAAACTTCATTACACGGGACGTTACTAAATAAAGCCTATCGTTTGTCAACATCCTGGGAGCTCAGATACCCCGAGAGACTCATCAGTATTACAATATCCAAGCTTTTGAGATTTCAGTATTTCAACCGGAACTATCAAAGCCTGATGCAACAGCAAACAAAACAATATCTATCGTCATTCCCTTCAAACATCAGAAATCTGCAACCGCAGTGCGGAAGCAGCTAAAAGATCTAAGCGCAAAAGTCAGAAGTGTAGAGTTATTACC
Organism: Palythoa mutuki; assembly: GCA_027575235.2. Classification (NCBI taxonomy): domain Eukaryota; kingdom Metazoa; phylum Cnidaria; class Anthozoa; order Zoantharia; family Sphenopidae; genus Palythoa; species Palythoa mutuki. The sequence continues at coordinate 5,431 of JAODFW020122033.1, read as the reverse complement.
AGTGTTAACGAGTCCCAAAACTGAAAAACAACTAAAACATCGTGACACAAGGCCTCGATTAGTAAATCAACAATGTGTGATTTACGATTGAATGTGATCTGTGCGATACAGGTTATGTAGGTCGCACCATTCGCCATTTGTTTCAGTGGATTGAGGAACATAAGTCATCAGCGATGTTTCAAGTATTGGAGAAATGAACTGGAAAACTCAAATGTTTAATTTATGAATGCTGTTTATCAGAGATCTCAAACCGAAACTAAACACACAATCTGATTCAATTCGTGCTAAAGTTTTTGTTTAAATTAACAATGGCACTTATTGTAGCAACTTTTTTTTCTTTTCTATCTTTGTTTATATGTAAATTAGTTCAAAACATCTATTGTTGTCACTTAAGAACTGAATTTTTCACCTAGTTAAGCAATTTCGCAACTCCTTGAAAATGGAACCATTGTGGTTCCGAAACGTCGGTTGTTTAACATAATTTTTTTTTTAAATATTAGTACATGCCAAAATTATTAAAGAGATATATGTAAGGTAGCAATGGGCAGGTTGTACAGAAGCAGGTTTCGTGCTTATCTTTCAGGGAATGAGATTTGATGAAATGGCAAGCGAGTCAGAGAACAATATGACAACAAGAGATGCTAGTTCAATCAATGACAACAATGGGCTGCTCAAAAATCCAAAACTAACGCATCACTCTAATTATAGTTATACTCTCATCTGATCGTGATTATCGTGATGGTACCTTACTGAACTGACCTTGTGTGGTAAATTAACAAAAGCTTATATAAATAGGGTGTCGTGAGAATATTTATGTTTTTACCATATAGCTATATCCTGTACTAAATAAGATTGTGCTGACCCTCTCAACGGCTTCAGTTGGGTGGACAATTATCGGTCCCAATACAAGCTCTCATTAACAGGGCAATATATGCAGCTAGCTTTTCTTCAATTAAGGTATTTAAAATGTTGTACAATATGTAACAATACTTTGTTGTAACAAAACTTTGAGCTTCCGAGACATTTTTAGCAAAAACAGAATTATCACACTTTAAAGTAATTGGACCCAGATGCAAAAATAATCTTTGGAATTGTTAGAAATATAAGTCGTTTTTGCGTCCATTAACAGAAACACCCACTCACATCCAGCGCTCCAATATTTTTTTAGGTTTTGAGCAATACTTTGAAATGAATTCTTAATCTTTAATTCATTTTACTTTTAAAAATACAATTCGTTTAATCACACTCTTTAAAGTTCCACGGTCTTCGACAAAAATATATTGTAACACACTTGTCCTTGTACCACTCGATTAGAATCCTATCCGTTTCATCCTCTGTCTTTCCCCACCCCTGGGGCAAAATAATTAGTTCTTTTTATTTGATCTTGTTTAGAATGGTTTAGAAACCAAGTCTCTTTAAAGTATATATACGTATAGATTTTTAATAATTCGATAAAAAAGTAGCTCTGCTCTAGAGTGTTCTTGAACTGTGAGAAGTACTTTTTGCGTGGGTACCTGCATCAAAATATTTCGTGCAGAGGAAAAGCCAACAGTATAATGCTGGAACAGTCTCGCTCAACAATGGGGCTTTAACTTGCCTTGCATTTGGAGTTCTCTGTAATGTTTTCTTAGTGTTAATAAACGATATCGGTTCTGAGAGTGTTTTTTCCCACGAGTGTGTGTATAAAATGCTTTAAGACAACGCCCTAGGGGAAGCATTAAAAATCTAAACCCTATTGAAAGTTATAAACAGAATAATGAACAACGATTCAGCTTCCAGTACAGGATTTAATGGTTTCTAATTTTATTTTCTATTATTTTTTGAGGAACACGGAAATAGAAGTATATGCTGTCAACCTCGGCAATAAAATACAAATTTTGAAGCAATTTAATATTGGTTTTGTTTTGCTTTTCAGTATAATGGGAACGTGGGACATTAATTCTATAATGAGCATCGTCTTTAGGGAGAACTATTGATAAAAATCTTGTTTAGGTTTTTGTTTTCAAATACGAAACAGATGTTCCTATATTTACTATTTATACTGAGGATGTAAGCATCCGCATGCTTTTATATCTTAAAACATGTTAAACTTAAATGTAGTGATAGCTTCACTACCAGAAGTTAGTGTTTATATGACTTGTGACATTCAGGCTCCAATACATTTCGAAAATCTCCGTGTTCAGTTCATTTTTTTTTTTTTTGCCTTTATAAAAACATAGTACAAAGTTACATGTAATTATTATACATTTGGCAGGAAGTCCAGGAAGCTATCGCGCATGAGTAAATAGACCAAGTCATAACTATAGAGGACAATTTTAATACATATAGCAATAAATATCACTACAAAAAGGTCATTGTTGATTGCTTGGCTAATAGTCAAGAATTTGGCTTCAAAAGACAGTTTTTTGTGTTTCGCTTATTATGATAAATTGCACAAAGATACTAGTACCATCGATTATTTATCTAGTATAGTAGTTTTTAACAAAATATGCATGCAAGGAGGAACCATAAGATATTTGAGGGTAGGGTGAATTGGCGATTTCCAAAAATAATTTTTTTGCAGTTTTCAAAGGCAAAAATTTAAATCTTACACAAGAAACCTACGAAATTCTATTGAAAAACAAAACGGCAGATCATCGAATGAAGAAAAAAGTCTTCCTCAAAACATTTGCCCACACTTCGACAGATTTTAGAAATTAAAGTTTTTGTCAAGCATCAGAGCATGCAGTTATGGCAAATCTTTTCGACAGAAATATTGAATCTCTTTTATTTTCAACTGATGACAATCTTTTAATGCAACGGTTGGCAAGTATAAGTTGATGGTACACGGTTCTGCACTATTGCGAAATCTACTTATTTAGACTTAACAACATTAGTATCCAGCAACACGCCAAGGTACTAAAAACAAAAATTATTTATAAAAGGTAAAATTATGTACAAATGGTTAAAAAACATATCGCAATCTCTGACTAACCGAAATACTTAAAAATTTCGTTAAAAAGCTAAAAGATATTTAATATATAGAGACGGATACTAATATCAGGTTAAAGTTTTCCTCTGAATTACCTAATAAGCTGTACTTAAGTTTTATACAATTTAATAAAAAATATTAAGCATCTAAAATAAAGCAATAGATCATATTGATAAAAAAGATTCAAGCACCAACATAACATTGGTATCTTTGTTATGACAGCTTAGAGATTGTTATGGGATTTAATACCATAAACATCTTAAACAAGCGCGTAATACATATTTGAGTAGAACAGATTAGAAAATGTAGTTTATTTTAAAAAGAAATAAAATTATATTTCACCTTTTTGTCAGCTTGTGATATAGACCCTTGAGGAAACACCGTTTCAGTTCTTTTGAGTTATTTCTATCAGATGATATTACATGTCGGCTCTCATTGTTGATTTGTCTCTCTTTAATATAAGATTATCAGGCTACCTTACTAACACAGCTTCTTTTTATCACAAAGAGAGTGTTTTCGCCTTTATCCCTTGTTTTATTTCTTATCAAAATGTTTTTTGGATTGCATATCGATACACTTGTCTAATAGTTTTTATTCAATATCTGCTTTATATAAATATTAACTATAAATGACAAATCCAGTAGGTTATAGAAAATATATTTAAAATGATACAATATTTCGACATGCTTTCCTGTAAGGCTTTAGAACGTTGAAATAGCACATTTCAGTCCAAACATTACAACCAATCAAAATGCGATTTCTATTAATAACTGTTTCCTTAATTATGTCAAGTATTCTATATAAGACCTTGATATCTTGATTTAAAGCTCGAACACTTCAAAAATTGTTGTAAATCTTCCAGTGGCGTGCAGAATTCATATGACAAGACATGAAGGAGAGGATCAACTTTTTAGTTCTCTTCTTTCTATCGGTGCTCGTTGTGTTGTCGAGACAATGGGGAACATACAGTGGTTATAACGATGGTACCGTAGTTTTTTTTCCTTTCTTCTTAGTTATCTAATTGTTTTTTAGGAAATGCAATAACTAAAAAACATTTACAAAAAGTGTCAAATTATAAAGTGCCTTATTACGTTTAAATGATGCTAAACTAAATTAAAAAATAATTGAAAATGATTTCCTTTTTTAAAACAATGGCAACGTTCTAAAAAACTCAGCTACGACATTTTATGCGGCCAGTTTATATTATTTCATTGCCCCACTCAAAATATTTTTCATAAAAAAATCTTTTTTTGAAGCTATGGTTAGTTGCATTCTGCTCAGAGCAGTTGTAATTTTTCTTAATTTATACAAGCCTTTTGATAATACGTTCTGCTTCAACCAGTTTATTGCACTCCTCTTTGCCGTTCGTATCAATTCTACAGGTATATTAAACATGAATATGCTGTATGTTTCACTTTCATGTTGTGCAAAGTTAAATTATAAGATTTAAATGTGGTCTACACGGTTCAATTTATGTTGTTTATGGTCATATTGATAAAATCATGGGTAGTTAATCTGTTAATTGTCAAAATATTGGTCTTGTTAAACTGTTTTTATTTTTCAAAATTTTTGCAATGTCTGTAATTAAGAATGCATGATAAACAGACAACATCTCTACTCGGATTTCTGATGCGTTAAGTTGTTAGTTGAAAATAATTAAATTTACATGAGACATTTGACTTCTGAAATATAGTTATACTTCTGTTATTTCAACTACAGTTTTTGTTCATTTTTTTAAAAGATCCTCAGGGTTATAAGTATAGAAGAGTTCAGGTTAAATCATGTTAATTTGGCCGATAATATCAAGACTAATAATAATAATAATGATAATAATAATAATAATAACAACAACAATAATAATAATAATAATAATAACAATAATAATAATAATAATAACAATAATAATAATAATAATAATAACAATAATAATACTACGGTCATAATTTAAAATATACTAAAATGGCATAAAAGTTTTAAAAGTTAAAAGTTAAAATAAACGGCCGAAGATGACTCAAAGAGTTGAAAACGGTTTGTTTTAACTTTTAACTTTTAAAACTTTCATGCCATTTTAATATATTTGTAACCTTTTATTGTCGTTTGGAATGAACATAAAGTCATGATTCCGCCTGCTTAAAATTTTATGTATAACTATAGGTAAAATTAGTAGATATATTATTTTTTTAAAAAAACTAAAAGTTTTCGAACTCACAGATCGTCTTCAGAGTCAAAACTATGATTGGTTTACAGTTTAAACTCTGAACGTGATCTGTAACTTCGAAAACGTTTAGTTTTTATAGATATTATATCTATTAATTTTACCTATAGCTATTTAAGAAATAATAATAATGATAATAGTAATAATAATAATGATGAATGATGATGGTGATGATGATGATGATGATGAAGAAGAAGAAGAAGAAGAAGAAGAAGAAGAAGAAGAAGAAGAAGAAGAAGAAGAAG
>JAODFW020121076.1:0-12729 GCA_027575235.2 Palythoa mutuki | reverse complement strand
AGGGTCGTTTATTAGAGAGTGGGCACTTTTATATTAGATTATTTTATGATATTTATTATTATAGTTGCTTTTGCAAACATTCTGTTCAGTTTATTTTAATTTCTGTCATTTGCACAACAATCCATTATTATTGATTAATGCTGATCTTTTCACTTTTTACTCACTCATCACTAGGATGTGAAAACCAGAATTTTTCTGGTTTAGTCTTAATGTTGTGGAAAGTTTATGCTGCATTATTTGGTCTGCGAACTGTCAACTCACTAGAAATAGGGCCATCATTTTTCTGGAGGTCCCACATGATGCTGTGATTATTTTACTCACAGAAGACAAGGAAAGGACAATGTTATCTATTTTCTGGAAGATCCACTCAATGTTTGTAAACAGTTTTTTTCACAAATGACAAGACCCTGTATATTCTAAATACCCTTATATAGTTTATACACAAGTAACATGGTGGCTGGAAGGTCATTTTATTTAATATTGGCTTTGGGCTAAATATCTACATTCGGTGCGAGTGTTGCAGTGGCAATTATAACAACCCTAGTATTAGGAACTGTAGAGTGAAGATTTCTTTCTTTCTGCCAGGCAATCGTCACTTTATTTTTTGTTCAAAATGATCCGGCCTGGTGCCGAAATTTGAAATAACAAGCTTATATATTTAATATTGTAAAAGTAAAAACATTTTTTTATGTATTTCAAATATCCAACTGTTTAGTCATTTGTATGATTGTGTGCTTTGTGTGGTAAATGGAGATGGCCCATTGTAAGGTGTACTGGCTCACTGTAATTGCCACCAGATTTAGCTTCCTTTCTAGCTAAGACATTATTCTTTGTCAAATCAATACAGCCACTGAGTGCTGGATGCATGCCACCATCTGAACCCACTTGGAGCCTATTTTTTTTTTATTCATCTAGATAATTCACCATGAAGAAAATATTTCAGTAGAAGCATGTATTTCAGATCACCTCATTTTGTTTCCACAATCTAATAAAAAATAAATTAGAAAATAGCATTCAAAACTTATCATTTTTGAGCAAGCGTAAATATCTTCCATGCCTATTTTTGAAGTTTTGTGATAATTCATAAATCATTGTTGTTTGTATACCAGTATTATGCATAATTAGATACAGGCTGGACAAATATTTGCAAATAAAAGTAAATCAATCTTACAAAACAAATAAAAACATATATTTGAACAGACTTTCCTAGCCTTGCTGTTGTATAATGGTTAAGTCTGCAGTGATAATGCCCCATTTCGGTCACATTTTTCTTCTGAGCACTTGCCCTTTTTAAAGTGGACAAATTGTTCATCAATCTTATAAACTGAAAGTTTGTTCAGGAAAAAATCATTCGTAACCAATAAATGTTACTTACTTTTTTGGACATTGTCATTGACTTTAAATTGAAATGTAATGTAATGTAAATTAATGCATCAGTTTCTTTCTTATCAAATGCAACAATTACAACCTCAGTTTAACTTATTTTAATGAAACTTATAATTTCAAACTGCAGTTTTATCTAGTTTTTCAAAACAGACAGCATTTTCCTAACATAATATTATTAGGTAAAATTGACCCATTTATTTACAAAATCAGCATGTACAAGACGTTCATTTGTTTCTCCTAGACTCTTCTTTTATTTATTCGCCCTGTAGGTTACAAAGTATTTCCATTTATGAACTCAAAGGTTGCTTTACAAATCACAAAATTATTACAAATTTACATGAGTCATGATGCCGATAGTACAAATTAAAGTTTCGTCTACCTAAATCGAATATAACTAAAACTCAACAAATAAATACAGAATAAAGGTTTTGCTTAGTAAAATTCTGTTTTTTCTTTAATAATAAAAAACAACCAACCTGATAAACTAACGGCTTCCATCACCTAAGATCAGCCAAAAAGCCGCTGTGAGTTTGGACTAACGATGAAATTTATACAAAAGTTAAAATTGTAAAATATACATTTTAAAAACGGTAGAAGCATATAACTTCTTGGAAGATCATCTTCCACGTGGAGCATCAAGCAGCCATCTTTGTTTTCAATTTTTTTCCAAAAAGGCACCTGGAGATGGCGGTTTCAGTAGCCAATCAAAATATAATATACGGGTCATGTAAAAATGCTGGGTAACAGTCAATAATTTTTTGATTAAGAAGAAGAAAAAGAACATGCATATTTTACAAAATTTGTAACAGAACTACAAAGTAAATCCTAACAAAAACTGAATATACAAGAAATCAAATTACATAGATGACGGAAAGAATGGATAAACAAACTACGATGAAATTAAAAGTAAATTATATAGAATAATTCATTAATACTATCAGAGAATAATTAAACAACAGTATTATAAGGAGTGAGTTATTGACTGTTTCCCAGCATTTTGAAAGAAACTGATGCATTAATTTACATTAAAATTCTTTTAATTTAAAATCAATGACAATGTCCAAAAAAGTAACTAATATTTATTGGTTCCGAATGATTTTTTTCCTGAACAAACTTTCAGTTTATAAGATTGATGAACAATTTGTCCACTTTAAAAAGAGCAAGTGCTCAGAAGAAAAATGTGACCGAAATGGGGCATTATCACTGCAGACTTAACCATTATACAACAGCAAGGCTAGGAAAGTCTGTTCAAATATATGTTTTTATTTGTCTTGTAAGACTGACTTACCTTTATTTGCAAATATTTGTCCAGCCTGTATTTGATTATGCATAATACTGGTATACAAACAACAATGGTTTAAGAATTGTCACAAAACTTCAAAAATAGGCATGAAAGTTATTTAGTATACCCTTGCTCAAAAATGAAGAGTTTTGAATGTAATTTATTTTTTATTAGATTGTGGAAACAAAATGAGGTGATCTGAAATATATGCTTCTACTGAAATATTTTCTGGTGAATTATCTAGATGAATAAAAAATGGGGTCCAAGTGGGTTCAGATGGTGGCATGCATCCAGCATTCAGTGGCTGTATTGATTTGACAAAGAATATTGTCTTAGCTAGAAAGGAAGCTGATTCTGGATGCCATGCAATTACAGTGAGCCAGTACACCTTACAATGGGCCATCCCCATTTACCACACGAAGCACACAATCATACAAATGACTAAACAGTTGGATATTTAAAATACATAAAAAATGTTTTTACTTTTACAGTATTAAATATACAAGCTTGTTATTTTAAATTTGGGCACCAGGATCATTTTGAATATAAAATAAAGTGACAATTGCCTGGTAGAAAGAAAGAAATCTTCACCCTACATTTCCTAATAGTAGGGTTGTTATAATTGCCATTGCAAAACTCGCACCGAATAAAGATATTTAGCCCAAAGCCTATATTAAATAAAATGACCTTCCAGCGACCATGTTGCTTGTGTATAAACTATAGGCTGGGGTATTTCGAATATACATGGTCTTGTCAGTTGTGAAAAAAACTGTTCACAAACATTGAGTGGATCTTCCAGAAAATAGATAACATTGTCCTTTCCTTGTCTTCTGTGAGTAAAATAATCACAACATCATGTGGGACCTCCAGAAAAGTGATGGCCCTATTTCTTGTGAGTTGACAGTTCGCAGACCAAATTATGCAGCATAGACTTTCCACAACAATAAGACTAAACCAGAAAAATTATGTACTTCACATCCTAGAGATGGGTGAGAAAAAGGTGAAAAGATCAGCATTAATCAATAATGGATTGTTGTGCAAACGACAGAAATTAAAATAAACTGAACAGGATATTTGCAAAAGCAACTATAATAATAAATATCATAAAATAATCTAATATAAAAGTGCCCACTCTCTAATAAACGACCCTCCTATTAGATAATATTCTTTAACTAAAAACTTTTCTAGACAGATTTATTTTATAATTTCCTTCCAATATGCCAAGAAATGAAATATGCTACAGGTTTAACAGTTTCAGAAAATCAAAAAATTTTCAAACTATATTTACTACATTGTTAACTTTGATTTCAAAAGATACATACAAGAAATTCAGTTCACAGTTTTCCAACAACAACTACAACAATTTTTTTTATTTCCACTTAGTTCAATAGATAAAATATATGTACAAAGCTGACAAAATTGGGAAAGTTGGATAATGGATGGAAACCTGAAATAACTAAGAGCTAATTTGGTCAGGTGCCCATTTTATTGGAAGTTTCAGAACGTAAACTAGTCAGGGAAGTACAAATAATATTATATAATCTTATAATTATTGAGGCACTACGCACACACACCAACATACAAGAACATGAATATGCAGAATATAAGAAAAGAACAAAGAAAAAAAACAATGGAGTAAACAAGTATTTACGATAAATGAAACAAAAGCTAAACTTAGTTTGCTTAAAGTTCCCGTTTAAAGCATCGGAAATTGATTCATATTAAAAATAGAACACGAGTAACGAGAGAGAAACTAACTCACCTGATCATGTTTGTGCTGCCTCCGAAAATTCTCACACAAATGACAATGTCAATGTTTTTGTCATAATATTACTCTGCGCTTTGTGGATCGAATGTTCCCTCAGTCACCAAGCTCTCCGAAAAATGTATCACAACAAACATCGAGTTCTCAAAGTTAAGAGCATTTTTACAACAAATATGTTAACATATAAAATAGCTTGAAAAATCTGGTCAGTCTGTCGTAAACATTTCGTCACTAGCCGCCATCTTGAATAGATAAAATTTCAAAAAGGCACATAGGTCCCAGTCCTAACCGAGCTTTTGGTGACAGACAGGTCACGTGAAAATTCTGGGGAACAGTCAAATTAATTAATTAAAATTAATGTTATTTACCCTCGAATTTCGTAGCTTCAAAGCTAATATCTTCGTGTACACACAAACTACGACACAGTAGAATCCCAGCTGGCAGGAGGCAGACCAGTTGGCTATTTACAAATTGTGGTGGATTTGACTCTTCTTCTTATTGTTGTTGTTATTCCTGCGCCATATGGATAGAAAATTAAGATTCTATGGTTTCAACAGGAATTGTTTTGATTTCTCTATGTAAGCCAGTTTATATAAGAATAAATTTATCTACCGAATGTGCATGGCGAGTTAGACATATAGAAATTACTTCATGGAAAATGCGCACGTACGATTTTTATTCACGAGTTGAAATTCGAAGTATCAGAAAACGAACGAGTGAGCGTAGCGAACGAAAGAGTCTTCTGATACGTATCAATGTGTGACTATAAATCGTACAAAGCATTTTCTATGCTGTAGTGTGTTTATTTCATAGGTACTGAGATTTCTTTTTTGTGTAGTAGACAAACTTATACCGCGCAAGTGAGGCGATGAAACGTGCAAAATAGTTTACAATGTAAAATCGCTCAACAACATCAAGAGAATCTCGCTACACAAAAACTATTGATTATAAAAGATCAGTTAAAGCCAATAAAATTTACAATATTTACCAACAGTTAAAAATTATTAACTTTGAACTTTTAAACTTCGAAGCGAAGCTGGTTCGTACACGTTGCCATCTTTTGTGCGAGCCGAAATGACAAATTGGCAAATGAATTCATTCAGTTTAAAAGCTGGAATATCTTCAATTTTTCTGTCTTCGTCCTTCGTTTTCAAAAATGTTTCCAGAAATCTTACATCTCGTTCAGTTTTTTGGGCAGTATTTACGTTTTCTTGTTCTGAAATAAAATTCTTTGAGAGAGCAAACAGAAGCAAACCTTCTATCAGCCATTTTTCAAAGCGCGCTAGTTTATCTTTTTTGCAACGGCTCTTGGATGACGTAACCTTCAGTACGTTTATTCATCATCAGTGAGATTTTGTCGTTCGCGATTCTAATTGGACGAACGATATTTTTTCACGGTGAAATTTTGTCGTTCGTGCTACTGATTGGCTACGTTAAGAATCAGTACGATTTTTATTCACTGCATTTTTGCTGAGTAAATCTCAGTACCTATGAAATAAAACTCGAGACGAAAAAGACGAATCTCTTCAAGTTGTTCTACAAAACACAAGCCTTCCAAATGTGCTTTGTTGCAGCTTGAACGCGTGAATATACAAAATAGGTAGTGCTTAAAAAAGGGTTTGGCATTAGAGCGTCAATAAGGTTGACCAGTTTACAATAATTATTCATTTTTACTTCAGTTGCTTCAAAACGTGATAACGCATCGCACTGAAGCAAGATATCTACTTTGTTGACGTTGTAAGAAGAACACAGCTTAATTATCATCTGATTGAGAGAGTTTTTATTCACGCCGTGATTCAGTAAGTACCAATTGTTACATTATTGAAACAAGGCTCCGGCAAACTTTGTCTAGAACAGACCAGTATAATTTGTGCACAGGTGAATTGAAGAGGGGGGAAGGAGGGTGGGGAAAGAAGGTGTAAAGGAAATCAAAATCACGTTAAAACAGTTTCTGAGAGAGATGAAGGGTGTGTGGTAGGGGATTAACAGTATAGGCAAAATTTATTTACCGCACAGAAAATTTTATACCAGCCATTATCAAACTCATTAAAAATTCATTAAACCATGACAAAATAAATCATAACCGTGAAGTACATCTTCATGAGGAGCTTGAGCTCAGCAGGACGTTTATTGACGTCATGATATATCAAACTCATTGATAAATCATGAATAATGACAAAATAAGTCATAACCGTGAAGTGCATCTTCATGAGGAGCTTGAGCTCGGCAGGACGTTTATTGACGTCATGATATATTAAACTCATTAATAATTCATGAAATAATTACAAAATATATCATAACCGTGAAGTACATTTTAATGAGGAGCTTGAGCTCAGCAGGACGTTTATTGACGTCATGATTTATCAAACTCATTAATAATTCATGAAATAATGACAAAATAAATTATTACCGTGAAGATTATCTTCATGAAGAACGTGAGCTCAGCAGGACGTTTATTGACGTCATGATATATCAAACTCATTAATAATTCATGAAAGAATGACAAAATAAATCATAACTGTGAATGGCATCTTGATGAGGAGCTTGAGCTCAGAAGGACGTTTATTGACGTCATGATATATCAAACTCAATAAAAGTTCATGAAATAATGACAAATTAAATCATAACCGTGAAGAGCATCTTCATGAAGAGCTTGAGCTCAGCAGGACGTTTAGTTACGTCATGATATATCGAACTCATTAATAATTCATGAAATAATGGCAAAATAAATCATAAGCGGGTAATGCATCTTCATAAGGAGCTTGAGCTCAGCAGGACGTTTATTGACGTCATGATATGAAACTCATTAATAATTCATGAAATAGTGGCAAAATAAATCATAAGCGTGTAATGCATCTTCATAAGGAGCTTGAGCTCAGCAGGACGTTTAGTTACGTCATGATATATCGACATCATTAATAATTCATTAAATATTGACAAAATAAATCATAACCGTGAAGTGCATCTTCATAAGGAGCTTGAGCTCAGCAGGACGTTTATCGACGTCATGATATATCAAACTCATTAATAATTCATGAAAGAATGACAAAATAAATCATTACCGTGAAGAGCATCTTCATGAAGAACGTGAGCTCAGCAGGACGTTTTTTGACGTCATGATATATCAAACTCATTAAGTATTCATGAAATAATGACAAAATAAATCATAACCGTGAAGTGCGTCTTCATGAGAAGTTTGAGCTCAGCAGGACGTTTATTGATGTCATGATATCAATCTCCTTAATAATTCATGAAATAATGACAAAATAAATCATAACCGTGAATGGCATCTTCACGAGGAGCTTGAGCTCAGTAGGACGTTTATCGACGTCATGATATATCAAACTCATTAATAATGCATGAAAGAATGACAAAATAAATCATAACCGTGAAGTGCATCTTCATGAGGAGCTTGAGCTTAGTAGGATGTTTATTGACGTCATGATATATTAAACTCTTTAATATTTCATGAATAATGACAAAATAAATCATAACCGTGAATAGCATCTTCATGAGGAGCTTCAGCTCAGCAGGACGTTTATTGACGTCATGATATATCAAACTCATTAAAAATTCATGAAATAATGACAGAATAAATCATAACCGTGAAGAGCATCTTCATGAAGAGCTTGAGCTCAGCAGGACGTTTATTGACGTTATGATGTATTAAACTCATTAATAATTCATGAAATAATGACAAATTAAATCATAAGCGTGAAGTGCATTTTCATGAAGAGCTTGAGCTCAGCAGGATGTTTATTGACGTCATGATATATCAAACTCATTAATAATTCATGAAATAATGGCAAAATAAATCATAAGCGGGTAATACATCTTCATAAGGAGCTTGAGCTCAGCAGGACGTTTATTTACGTTTTGATATATGAAACTCATTAATATTTCATGAATAATGACAAAATAAATCATAACCGTGAGGAGCATCTTCATGAGGAGCTTGAGCTCAGCAGGACGTTTATTGACGTCATGATATATCAAACTCATTAATAATTCATGAAATAATGACAAAATAAATCATAACCGTGAAGATCATCTTCATGAGGTGCTTGAGCTCAGCAGGACGTTTATTGACGTCATGATATGAAACTCATTAATAATTCATGACATAGTGACAAAATAAATCATAAGCGTGTAATGCATCTTCATAAGGAGCTTGACCTCAGCAGGACGTTTATTTACGTCATGATATGTCAAACTCACTAATAATTCATGAATAATGACAAAATAAATCATAACCGTGAAGAGCACCTTATGAGGAGCTCACAGCAGGACGTTTATTGACGTCATGATATATCAAACTTTTTAATAATTCATGAAATAGTGACAAAATAAATCATAACCGTGAAGAGAATCTTCATGAGGAGCTTGAGCTCAGCAGGACGTTTATTAACGTCATGATATAATTTCACAAGCGGTACTCAATTCTGTAACAACAAAGCTAAGCTCATTGAATCGTTACAACGTACTTTGACGAGCTCAGATGAACTGAACACAAAAGCAGAGTACGTTTTATTATTAATATTCTAAAGGGTGGCCACAAAAGTGGGCGATGAAGACTAGTATCTAATAGAAAGTAAATAAGTAACACAAGTAACAAATCAATAAAGAAAAAATTTCACTGCATGCCTATATTTACATTAATGGCAGGCTTTACATCTCGGATAAATAAGGTTTCTTTAATTTTACAATGCAAATAAGAACGATTGATGACCTGTAGACTTAATGCGACTGGCGACTGCTGAAAACTGACCGTTATTAGTTAATGCTTCAAAGTGTTTCGTTTTTCTATCATGTAATCTGCCGCTTCGTCTTACTAATGTAAAATTTTTCACAGTCCCATCAACTATAGCTTTGTAAACCACTTTAGACATGAATGAATGACTGAGTTTATCTTTATAAGGGAAAAAAGAGTTAATATTACGAGTGTTGTTAAAAATAACTTAGAAGTCCAAACAATTATACAACTCTATTTTGTTGTTTTCTTATTGCTTGTGCAGAAAATTTTTTTAAAAAAAAGTCAAAAGGTGAGGTTTTTAGGGGTTTATCTGGGTCACATTTGATGCATAAACTAAGTGGTTACTTCAAAATGTTAAAGAAGAGCCAACGTTTACAAATCTGACTTTTTACATTATTAAAAACTATAAAAGTAATTGGTGTAATTAAAAAATTCCTGTGATTTTTGAGATACGAAAAAAATGAAAAAATGAAGTAAACCAATTCATGAGTATTCCTATCAATACTGGGACTAAAACTTTATTAAAGTGCAATTTAGCTCGAAAAATGCACAAACCGAAAACACGAAATTTACCTGCTAACCGAGCTTTCCCAAAAATTCTTATAATTTTGAAAAAACTCAACAAATCCAACCTGAAACAGATTATTTTCTGGTAATATTTTGTTAAAGCCTTCTTGCAAGACACATTTACGGCAGTGTGTCCTGGGTAATTAGAAAAACGTTCTCGAGGGGCAGTTTTTCTTCAATATAAATGTATTTTTCTTAAGTCTCTAAACCGTCTTGCAATTCTGAAAAAACACTCATCCAGTCAATTTAAAGCTAATTGAGTTTATGGCGAGGACTATCACGTGACAAAGTTCAATGTGACATACCTATATATGGTGTGCCCAGCCTCCCAGTTTTTATTTTGTGAGAAATAAGAGCTTTAAGATACCCTTCCATCATCCCTCAAACCCTATTTTTCATTAATTTTCCGTTGCAATTGTATAAGACGCAGTTAATGTATTTCTATCTCGTTAATTCTTAGAAAGTCTTTTCTTTTCCCTAAAGCACGTCACAAATTTGCAAAAGCATCAAAACAGAGAATTTCGCAAACTGAAGCGATTATAATGTGCGGTCGGCAGCACTGAATTCACGTCTAAACTAGATGAAACTTTGGCCAAAACGTAGCCGTAACAAGTCATAACAGTGTACTTGGTGCTAAACGGCCTTGAACGTAGCTAGCTAAAACTGCTTAAGGCATGAACACACTTTGAAAACTTCAGACATTAATTTGGTATTACCCCAACCCACAACAAGTGACGCGAGAAACGCACAAAACATGAAAAATTTTAAAGCTAGTTAATTCCAGAATATTGCATTTAATTTGTACTGTTGTTTTTTAAAACTATATCCACAAACCACCCTTGTTTGTTACCAGGTTTCGTCATGTTTACTGCAGCTGCATTCCTGATGATAACTGTTATTGTAGCGAATGCATGGTGGTACAACTGTCGGGATCCTGTCCCTCGGTACATGACTCGTGTATACTGCACTAGAAGAGGCCTTACCAGTATTCCTCCTCTTCACTCTGGAGTGACTTTTCTGTAAGTACACTGATGTAAGCTGAAACGATTTAGATCAGCCCGATCACAATTTCAAACTTATATAGTTGCATTGTTCAAAAAAACTGCTACCACCAATACACCGTTAACGTTTTTTTCAAGTAAACCGATCTCTTAATACGGGTTCTTGGAAAATAACTAGTGAAGTACACGGCATTTCATTATTTTGTTTTTAAACTATTGTTTCATTTATTTGTTTTTATTTGACAAATAGTAACACACAAGAGATACCAACTGCATTTATTAAGAAACGATCCGAGTAAAAAATAAGAACTAGGCAGGTCAACTGTAATGGGATGCAGAAAGGTTCTAATTGCGATATTGTTAAACCGTTAATCTCATAAGTAAGCTCATTTCTTTCTTTCCAGTTCACTCATTCCTTCCCTTCTAGTTGAATTAACATTGTTGTTTTCAAATTTAAGAAAAATTCCATGTGGGGAACATTGAAAATCAAACGGTTTTCATGGCTTTTGTTTTGGAATCTTATGATTGGATGAATTATTATAGCACAAAAGTAACATTGCTTTAAAATATAGTCTCATTTTACTTTAAAACCATGTTTTACACATGTTAATGTATTCTCAGTATGAAAATGTAAACATTCTGGTGTGGGAAAAAGCGAAATGGCGCAGAACAATGGGAGCTACCCTAGTTCTTACTCGGACCATTACTTGTGATTTGTGGATTTAGTTGAAAGGACTTAAAATGACTGACTCATGTAACTGTCCGATTACAGGTGTCCAATTATAGACAAGTGCTCGATTACACTTTCCAATTAAAATTTTGCAGATTAATTAGTGCAAAATGCTGTAGTTTATGCACCAATCGCATTTGAGGAAATTGTAATCACTATGACTAACTTTGAAATCTGGTACACAAACCTGAAATCAGACTCTGATTGGCTGTCAGTTTCCGTTTGATTTTGGAAATTAAGTAGTGTAAGCAACCACTGAGCAACAAGGCCCGTTCTACATGCCGAATATCTTCAATAATTGCAATGTTTCGTTCAACTTGGAGGTCCAAATCTTTCTGATTAAATGCCTTCAGCGACTGATTCCGCAGTGGTAAACAAACTGAACTTTTTTAGAAAGTATTGAAGCAATTTGACTTTTGTCTTCCTCAGAGCTTCATTTTCTCCCATTTGTCACATGCAAAACTTTATTATTACGTTATTTCATTAGTTGCTTTAACATTTTGCCCAATACTTCATAAAATATTTTTGTCTTAGCTTTTACTATATTGAAAAATGGCGGTGGAGATTGAAATTATGGTCTATCTTTTGTGACACGTGATCACGAAACCCAACATTTCGGGGCCCACGTTAAACATCAATACGGTGAAATGTATTTTTTTATTTCTGATATGATAAAAAAATGGTCAAATGGAGAAAAAGCAATTTGGGAAGAAAACTCAACACTCGTCTATTTTTCAGAGACCACAAATCCCACTCGTTACGCTCACGCGATTTTGTTAGCCTTTGCTATTGATTTTAAAAGAGTTCAAATTACAAAATTTTCGGCCCATTTTAAAGCAATTAAATGGTATAAAAGGAAAATCTTAACAGTTTAGAAACTGAACAAAAGATTTTCTGCAAAAGATATAAATTTACTTACAGTCTTGTTTGGGAAGGTACGTGTTCCAAAACTCCATATAGTCCGCTCGCACTTTTGATTTGACTTCAAAGTCATCTGGTTTCAGTGCAAGGTACTGCTGTGCGTCTAATGTGTACTTGGGCCATTTTATGGTACTTCCCTCGGGTGTGGGGTTTCTATATGAAATAAAGATATTACTACTACTACTACTACTACTACTACTACTTTTACTATTACTACTACTACTACTGCTACTACTACTACTACTACTACTACTATTACTATTACTACTACTATTACTACTACTACTACTACTACTATTGTTACTACTACTACTATTACTACTA